>CAIGRP010044775.1:0-18909 GCA_903798385.1 Fraxinus cuspidata
CAGTTCAGTATGTTATGCTAATTTTATACATTGTTAGGATGAGATGAATCCTTATTATGATATTTTTAGTATTTAATTAATTATTTTGACTTTAATTTGATTTGATTTGTGGATGTTTATTATTATTTTTTCGTGCTTTTCAATTGCTTGATCACCAATTGAATTGTTAATGGATTTTATTGTTATCGAGAGAAATAATAGGGTTTAAGCATATTATAATAAATATTGTAAGGTTTGATAAAAGATAGAGATGTACCTTTATGCTTTATATGATTTTAATAGGTGTTTTAGTACTTGTTAATACATTTATCATGTTTGCATATTTCATCGAGAGATAGAAAGATCACATTAGGGGAATATATTTGATCGCTATCGAAAGAGACTTTCAATTCAATTAGGAGTATTAACTAACATAAATTATTTCAATTTGTCACTTTAATTGTTACACTAAAAATGGAATAATAAGGGGGATTCGACATCTTAGCAATGCATCTTACATATTTGAAAAACACATTTACTTACTTTCGTTAGTTTAATTTAGGTATTAGTATAGAAAAAATCACAAAATTTGTTTGTTATTCGTTAAAGTTACAATTAATTTTAACTTGGTCAAACACATAGTTCACGTGGGTTCGACGCACTCTATTTATCATTATGGGTTCGACGCACTCTATTTATCATTATATTACTTGATCACGATCTCGTGCATTTATGAGTTTTCAAATAATCAATTACTTGAAGCGCTAAAGTTATCTAGATTATCTTCGTATTTATGGTCTCATAGTATTGGGATTTTGTGTGAGTCAAGATTATCAAATTGAAGATCATGTTTGATATTAGATGATAATATAGGTTGTTTACCGACTTTAAGTGGAAAAGAGGCTTGACTTACACCTCGTATAGAGCAAGCATACGAGAATGTGATATGTAAGTAAAGATCAATTTCCAACTACAATGCAAGAACATAGCATCCATTAAATTTTTTTTTTTTATTTATCATTGTCGTGATTTTTATATAGCTGTGATAATGAATTTATTGTATATCCTATGCTGGTCACGATGATTAAGTATGTGTTTTAAGAGCATGTTTTCATCGATTTTGATTGAGTATGTTCATGAGCATTTACACATGCATGTTCGACATACATTCATAGTTGAAAATCCACGATATGATTAAAAAATGAATTTACATTATAACATATTTTATTGACCATTACTGGGGTACTGAGGTATGCGAGGCATGCTTATAAGATATTTGTTAGCATTGCAAGTGAGATTTTTTCAATGATCACCAAGGAAGATAAGGAATGTCTCTTTGGTGATCGCGGGAGGATGGATCAAATGATTATGCCTTTATGATATTATGATTATTGGCATCGTGGATGGAATACTTCTTAGGTGATCATAAGGACAGTTTAGGGATGTACCTCTAATGGTAGTGGGGGTGGTCAACTTGATTGTGTCGATATCATAGTGGTCATTTGATTATTGAAATTGATATTGCATATAGTTCTATCCAGTACCTTGTAGGTGGATCAAGGGCTCAATGAAAAGAAATATTTTCAAATGAAATTATTTCAAGCTTACTTTGCTGAATATTTGAATATGAAGCATCCATAGCATAATGTTTCTAAAGGAAATGGAATGGACACATTCATAATCATGGCGTGCATGATTTTCACCTAATGAGCATTAGCTTATATAGTTCTTGCATTGTAGGTAAGTTTGGAGAGCTTGGAGCTCCATATATAGTATGGTAGGCTGTGAGCTTTAACATGATTCAAAGATTAGATGTACATGGATGATAACCTGCTCGGTTATTTTGGGGATTGTTCTTTTGGTCTTACGGACATTTTACTATATCTTGGAAACATGTGCTGTGTATATATGACTTGCAAAATAGTATGATAATACTTTTATAACCTTAAAGCGAATATGTTTGAATAGGATTATACAGTTTTTTTTCTTGATATATTATACAAACATCACAAGTGATCATATAAATAGGCATGGATTTAATTGCGAGGATGTTTTTCCCATGTTACTATTTCAACAAAAAAAAGTGCACTCACATGTCTAGGTCCAATAGTCAATTTTTATTTTTAGATATGTGTGTGTATGGTTGTCTACATTAAGGGAGTATGACACTACTCCTAAATCATAAGGAGGGACTTGAAATAAATCTAATGTAGTTTCCCTATAAACTATTCCAATAACTTTGTTGTCACATTGATCATTGTTCATGGGATCTCAATCGCAAGGTTTGGTTCAATTATAGGTGATATAATTTCTAATAAGCTTTAGTCATATCCCTGTCGATGTTTTCTGAACTAGCTTTAAAGTAAAGCAAGGAATTTTGTATAATATATCTCCCAATATAGAATATATCTCAAATACCTCAAAATTTGAATAAGTGCATCCCAATGTTCACTATTAGGATTTAGTTCTGATATATGCTATATCAGGTCCTTCTTTATAGCAATCTCACCCAATAAGTTCAAATGTTTGTCTATGTGTGATAATTCTAAAGAAGCTTGAGACATTCTTGGAATCACACATTAGGTGAACGATTAAAATGTTGACAACAGGTTTGAGGAGATTAAAATCAAGGACGATGAACACTTTGATGAGTTCTATGTCAAACTCAATGATATAGTTAACTCCATTTTCAACCTAGGTGAATGAATCCCAATACTGGGATAGTTAAGAAAGGTGCTAATGTTTGTACCTGAGAGGTTCAAAAACTGAAGGTCACAGTTATTAAGAAAAGCCAAAGACTTAGATCTGGTTAAAATAGAAGAAATTGTAGGTTCTCTCTAAACTTATCCTACCTCAATCTAAGGAAAATAAGTATATAGCCCTCAACACTATCAAGTAAGAGACTAATGATGAGACCGATGACTAGATTATAGCAAATGAAGAGGTGATATATTTTGCTAAGAAATTGTAGAAGTTCTTTAGGAACTATAAGAAACCCCATAAGAAGTTCAAGGGTAGTCCTAGTAAATAAAAGAAAGATAAAGAGAGAAGAAATACATTAGGGATTCCAAGAAAAAGTCTCAAAATGTTAGATATCATAAGTGTCAAGGGGTTAGACACATTAGAACCGAATGTCCAAGAAAATGCAATGAATGTCACTCTCACAAATGATGAGTCTAGTTTCGAAAATCAAAATGAAACTTCCACCTCTAAGGTTAGTTGGAACTACACAACTTTTAATTCGATTGTGGACTGTGAAAGTGAGAAGAGTGAGGGTGAGGGTGAGGTTGAGAACTTAGAGCATACGATCTCTTCGTAAGAAGAGTCTGACGACGAAGAAAATCTCCAAGAGGCTTATGATAAATTATTTGAGGAGAGTCTTAATTTCAAGAAGCTGAATAGGTTTGCCTTTAAAAAACTGCTTGTTCTTAAGTTAGAGAAGGAAAAACTTTTAGCTAAACTTGATGAGTAACTTCTTGTGTGAAGGAGCTAGAGGTTAAAAAAAGAGATCTTAGAGAATATGGTTTAGACACTAGTGAGTGAACTTCACAAATCTAATGCACAACTTTATATTTTCTCAAGTCTAAGAAACTTAACATGTTAGAACTAAACAAATCTGTGCAAAATAGGGGAGGTTTGGGCTATAATAATAAAAATTGGTTCTCATGTCACTACCTCTTTCAAAATCATTTTTGTACCAGCCTCTAATGAGACTAAGATTATATAAGTAGTAAACCTAAGGAAAAAAAAAAAAGATACCCAATGATAGAAATCATCTTTGTTACATATGATTATTCAACCTAGAATTCTAGACTTGAAACCTAGTATTGCTTCTAGGTTTATTCTTATGTGTGAAACTTTGGAGTGTTGGGTCACATTAGACCAAGGTGTCGTAAACTCTTGGTTCGGAAGGAAAAGAAAACATCACTATTCAGGTTAAACTCTTAACTAAACAAGTCAATCTCTTGACTGAAATGATGATACAACTGACAAAGATAATATCTTCTTTTGACAAGATTTGGGTTAAAAAGAATAAATACATTGATCAAGGTGAAGAATACAGTTAGGTTTTACGCTCTTAACTTCTTCTTACATACATCTTAATTTGTTTATCTATTTTTTGTTGATTCATTTTTATTGTTTCCTTATGTTGATTAAAAACATAAAAAGAATGAAATTGTAAAATAGAAAGATTATTTGCTGTCTAACACTATGAAATGGAACCATTGAACTTGTTATCTTGTGAATTGTGTACTTGTAAGTTGAATGAAAAATGACAAAATATCACATTAACTTGTTCTAGAACATACTTGGAGTACTTGGTTAGTGTGTGAGATTCTGGATAGTGGTCATAGGTGAGGTGAAGTGACCTTAAATGTGGATTGACTTTTAACTTGCGGATCTTAGCTCTTGTGTATTCCTCAAATGTCGAAAAAATCAAAGAAAAGAAAAAGAAAAAGAATATTTGTTGAAAGAAAAATGCAAGTCTAAAATAAGGACAACTAAAACTATACATATTTGTGCTCATGGACTTCAAAATATGCTCATAGATAGGAGGACAAAAAATATATGAAAATTATTTTGAGCTATCTTCTTTAAATAAGTCCTAGTAGCATGGGTTTGACTTCGATTGTTTTAGGAAAATATTCATTCACACCACTTATTTCTTGTTGCACGTCCTTTCTCACAAAACTAAGGTCTTAACTCTTGCTCACAAAGTATTAGTGGCACATTACACACATGGGTCTATTATACTTGTATTCTATATGAGCGTAGAGTGAGCTGTGTGGAATTATCTCATTGTTCATTGTTCATACTCGTGTGAATGATCAACTTCTGGTTCTTGTGATGCTCATTTGATAATTTGTTGACAAACCATGTTTGAACAAAGTAGAATTTTTTTAAAATAAAAAGTTCGATTCTTGGGTGCCCCTTTGATCATTCATGACAAAAAAGTAGGATAGTAAAATGATGAGCTAAATTTCATTTTGCAGGTATTAGCATATTGGTATTCTATGTTGCATGCGTTTCTTGTTATACCATAACCATACTTGCATTATTTAACTATTTTATGACTTGTTCATTTCATACTTGTAGTTTTCTCTTGCATTTCACATGGTGTTGTTTGAGATATTGTGTTTATGGAAACATGCTTTAAAAAAAAAGCATTTGAGATGGAATGTGGTTGAGGGAATTTTTGGGTTGGTCAAATTCTAACTTGGTGAGTGATTAGAATTTGAATTTTTGTAGTAATTGTAAATGATTTTGTCATGAAATACCAAAATGAGAGTTTTTTAGGTTTAAGTATTGGCAAATCCAAATCCAAAATCATTAAATTGATTGTAATTGAGGTTTTGTTTACTTATGTTAATAGTTGGTTGAGCATGTCATCAAAAATTAAGAAAGTGGAATAATGCATCTTGTCTACCGCTCAAGCACTACCAGTGAAGGTAAGCCAAGCACAATTTGTAGAACATGTGTGCTCGATGAATGTCTAAAAGATGCTCGAACAAATATTCCAAAACTTGTCTATTCGATGAACGTCCAGAAGGTGCTCAAATATCGTCTAGTAGGAAAAATCCTATTTTTCTTATTTTAACCTCGAAACACTCAAAAACCACATAGAATTGTGAAATACAATTAGGGTCTGTTTGATTGCAATTGTGGAAAATTGGTGGAAAAAAAATGAATTCCAGAGAAAGTAATTGCCTATAACTTGTTTACCAAGGAATTGTTAATTAAGTGTGTTTAATTGGTATAATTTTCCACCAGGAAAATTTTAAAAGTTTGGATCTTTTTGTGTTTATTTGACTTTGTTTTACATGGAAATTGTTCATTAAAGTGATAAAATTTTTCACAATTGGTTATAAAATTTGTTTCCATTGCTAAAAAGTAAACAAAAAAAAAATTTCTAAGAAAATCATTTTTCATCAAAGTTTAGTGTCGTTTGGCTTTATTTTATATGGAGATTGTCATTAAAGTGAATTTTTTTTTTTTTACAATTGGTTATGAAATTTGTTTCCATTGCCAAAAAAAAGCTGAAACTTCCATTTCCAACCAAAAAGGTGGGAAAAACAATTCAAGCAAATCCAAGAAAACAGGGGCGTGATGAGCCAATGTGGAAAACCAAATGCCAAGAAAATTATTGTCATCAAACACTACAAACTTGGAAAATGGTGTATCAAAACACAACCTTAATAAACAACAAAAGCACTTGTATTTCTATTGGGTGTTAAGAGAAAAGCAAAAAAAAATAAAAGGAGAGAAGATTTGATATTTGAAGAAATCAGTTGTTATCAAAATTCTCTTTCATGTCGAAAAACCAAAACACCTCAAAATCATATATCATATAGCTTCAGATTTCTAATAGATATTAGAGGTGAGACCGGAGTTTCGATTAAGGAAGAACAAGTTTATTCTTGGAGATCCACACGAAAAAAATGTTAAGAGGTTCTAGAACAAGTACTCCAGTGCACAACCAAGGAGTTCTTTGGGTAATTACGGATTGGAGATCAAAATCTACTAAAGTTTTTTTTGCCTTGGACCACATCTGTATGTTTAATCTTTTCATAGTGAATCATTTGGTGGCATGGGTGCTCGAAGGTTTTTTTTTCTCTTGTAAAGTTCTTCAAGGATTTTACCTTCATAAACAATTATAGGTATTCTTTATTTCTTCACACATTTACTTGCTTACTTTAATGATTGTTGTGCTAGAAAGTTGACTTTCTCTACATCTAGACTAGACAATTTGTGAAGTGTTGCATATTATTATTAAAAAATTTAAATGCTGCATAGAACACCTTTTCACTTTCTCCAGGTGTGAAGTGGGTAGAAACATCAATTTAAAATTTTCATTTATTAATTGTTAGTTACTGAATACATATTCAGTTGATACCATACATTTGATGATATTTAAGAATGGCTAAGCCAGAAATGGCTAGCATATTATAATTGAATGGAAAATGATAAACCAAGAAGAATTTTGAAGGTACTATTTGATCCTAAATTCTTGACTTTCCTACATTAATGTGTATTATGTTCACAGCCCAAGTTGGAAAGGTACACGTGTGTGCTTCAGCCATTGGAAACCAGAAAGGAATTGGCCAGGAGTGTATTTTGTAGCATCGCGTGCATTGAGAACTCTGAAACGTTTGAATTCTTTACTTCTTCTATTAGTGATGGATCCAGGGCCACGATTTGCGAACTCATAAAACTCGCAAGTTTGGTGGAAGTTCTCACCGGCCCATTTCATCCAGCCCTCTGGTCGGATTAAATCACCCAACTCACTTTGCATGACGACAGTAAGAGCATTTGCCTTCCATGGGCGGCCAAGGTAGGTGGGAATTTTAAATCTCAATGGGAAGAATGCCTTTTCTGGAACAATCCTGCAGTTCTGGAGGACCAACCCATTGCTACCCCTAGCAACTTCTCTTCCATCTGCAGTAATGGTGTTTTGTTGATTGGCATTTGGCTTCCTCACTATGATCAAACTGTTTTGAATAACTGCATCTCCCATGCCAAAGATGAAGTCCACTGTACCAGAAATGACACAGTTCCTATAAAATTGACGGAATGCGTGATAGTACAATGTATCTTGATAGCCCTCAATGCTGCAATCGAAGATAGCTGACATATCAGATTGGACACGAAGAGCCACAGCTTGGTGGCCATCTGGACCAGCGTCGTTACGGAATGTCAATCCCTTAGCAATGAATCCTTGTCCAACGGCAGCTACATATAATTGCTTTTCATTATCACTGATTTTTAAAAAAAAAAAAAAAATGAAAAAGAAGGTGGATGTATATTGAGACTTACAGAATGTTGCAGTATTCATTGTGCCAATCTTCATGATACCATAGTTTCTCTTGCCTGTGATAATGGTTTTCCCTGGTCCATCACCATAAATGAAAACATTGGGCTTCTTCTTGTCAATGGTGACGAACTCTGTATAGATACCAGCTTTGACATAGATGGTGTATCTGCCTTTGAAGTTCTTGGGGTATGCTGCAATAGCAGATGCAACTGTCTTGAAGTGGCCACTACCATCCTTGGCGACAACTACATTAGGTTTAACATGATGGCCTCTCTTGTGTGCTGCTAGCAGCTTACGGTCTGCAGCCCGGAACCAAGTTGGGTAGCCATCTTCGCCAATCTCACCCGTTTCCAAGAGACGACGGTTAGGCTGCAGGTTCACTGGCACATTGAACGCCTTTAGGACTTCAGAAAGCTCAGCAATTATGTTTATGGCATTGTGGGTTAGCTGAGTAGCATTTACCATGCCATTTTCAATGGCAGATTTGTACTCAGGCTTCTCAGTTTGATCCAAGCATGACGACTGAAGGGCATAAACAGCAGTCATCCAACTCCGAAGTTCATTTGCACGATCTTGGAGAGTATGCATATCGCTGTCACCTACTGTCGAATACGATGCCTGAAGTGTATCGATAGCATCATCTAACAAGTCCTTACAGTCTTCGACTGCCATGTGATTGTAAGGATCATCATCCTTGTTAACAACAGTCTTGCCGGTGACCTCATATGATTTCTTCACCTCGTCAAGAGTGGCTTGAATTGCGGCCATGATGTAGTCCTTCGGGGTGGCAGTTCGATTATTTGCAACGGATT
Source organism: Fraxinus cuspidata (assembly GCA_903798385.1). Taxonomy (NCBI): domain Eukaryota; kingdom Viridiplantae; phylum Streptophyta; class Magnoliopsida; order Lamiales; family Oleaceae; genus Fraxinus; species Fraxinus cuspidata. Next base: position 8,605 of record CAIGRP010044775.1, read on the forward strand.
CGAGACTCCTAATGCAGGCATCCTTGTATGATGTAGGAGCACAAATGGTTGTAACAGCCTTCATTGATGATGACATATCATGTTGATCATTGTCGGAAGAGTCATTGCGATGCACAACTACCACCACGCCGATGACAATGCCAACGACAAGAATCAAGGATACAACAGAGACCGCTACTTTTCCAACCATTATAACATATATATATTTAATTTCCTCCTGCCCCTGACAACTTCTATTCAATTGCCAGGACTAGGTTGCAAGAGGATGAAAGAATTAAGGTTGTTGGGAGAGATTATATAGGTGCTTATTCTCTTCATGCCGATGGAATGTTTGATAATAAATGGCTTATCGACATTTGAGCTCTATTTATGGTTTAGAACAATTCTCTAAAAATAGTTATATTTCTATGGAAGGTGGTTAATTAATTACATGAAAGTGGCTTAACAATAAACCAAGGGAAGCAAACAAATTTCTATTTCAAATAATAGCATGATATCCTTACTAAAAACAAATATAAAATCTTTTCCATAGAACTAGCAAGTTCTACATATCAAACTTTCCGTGTCGTTTGTTTAATTTAGGGTGAAAATCGAAATTGACCATGATGTACAGTTTTTCTTTGCAGACATTGGATTAAATGCTGCATAACTTTGTTAAACTAAGCAACATGGAAGAATACTAAATTTAGTCAAATTTACTGTCAATTAACACCTGCATTGCTTTAAAATAAAGAACCTTTAAACATTAAAAATTGGCAATTGAAACTGTTAATTGCTTACAATAATGTATATTAATATGCTGAGAGGAAAAGAACCAGAAGCTGATTACTTTCAACAATGATGCTGGCATTAAGAAATTATCGCTTCAAGTTCGAGCTACTCTTTGCTTGGTTGTCATACTTTTGGCTAAGTAAGAATGACTTTAAAATCAGTTAGACTCCATTCCGCCACTTCATCATTTGTACTCACAAAAATTTCCGTTCCCACATCAAGAGATGTCCATACTCTTCTAGCAGGAGTGGTACCTGGATCCTGCAACAGAAGTTAGCACACTATGTCCATTTAGCTTTGTGAATTTGTAAAAAAATTTCAAATTATATACCTGATAGAAGTAAAGTCTGCTGGCAAGTCCACCCACATCGAGCTCCCAAGTTCTTTTATCTCCAATCCAACCATCTCCTTGTTTAGTCGGATAGCCGTACTCTTCCCATATTGGATGAGGTAACAACTGAACCAATTCTTGAGCATGCGGATTACTGTAAGGATCACAAGTGCTGTTTGGTTGCTCCAAATGCTGCTGGGCATTTCCCGGAGAGCAGTAATAGTGATAGGCTCCATAAGGGAAGTTGGCAGTATCATTTCTATGAATTTTCCTGTTATTCGGGGTGATGTGATAAGGTGGGCAGTTGCCAATACTTGTTGGGCTGCACCAAGCCTGCGTTTCTGGGTTGATAATCATCTCACTGTATCTGGTTACATCAGTAAGCACGTCTCCATCACAGGGCGCACCATTGTTCTTCCAGCAGCTGCCGATGTCAATCAAGTAGAACTGGCTCCCAGGGCCTCCCCCTTGTTTGATGTCTAAAGTCAATCTGACCTTGAAATTAGGAGACTCTGGAAGCTGGAATGCAACTACAATTGTTGTAATAATGACATCTTTTTACCCAAAAATATTTGTAGATTAATTACTTCTTTGTTAAGTAAAAAATACGTAATTAGTAACAGTAATAAGAAGACAGCAGGCAAATTTTGACTTCAGTTTGCAAATTATTACGAACGTGGGGACAGTTTAATCATGAACATTAATCTTATCTCGGGTGATTCGAATGAGTATAGTGACAGAAGTCCAACACCTAATTATGTTTTCTTCCAAAAATATTCATTCTGTGTGGGCTAATCTGGTTTTCTATGTTTGGTGACATATTACAGTTTCAATGTCCCTTTGCACCCTAATTTGATTTTTTATTCTTCTATAAGTGATGCAAATAGATTTTTTTTGGAGAATCTATGATTAATACGTAGAAAAAGTTATGAATTCACATGAAAAATTATTTTATTAAAAAAATGTCTAGTTCAAACGAAAATTGATTTTGATTTCAAGAGCTAAGTCCTGTCCTAGTTGAAACCCAACGAATTAAAGTTCTCCTCGTCATTGACCACAAGTAAATGCAGATTTAAATTTGATTACAACTTGAAATTTTAATTCAAGCTTTGAATACAAAAATAACAGTTTATTAGTGAATAGCCATATCTGCAAAGTCGACCTCGAAAACTTGACAACATAACAAACAAAAAAGTTAGCAAGCATTATATTTGACATAATTATATTTCTAATACTTACAGTTTTGAGCATTCCTCTAGTGTCATAATGGTAGCCACCGGAGTATCCCTCGGTTGCATCAGCTCTTAGGTACAACATAAGCCATGGATACTTTTTGGAGGTCCTGAGTTTATGAACAAAAACCCAACTCCCAGAACCAACTTTTTTCTCCCAGACAACCTCAAAGTAAGAATTTCCACCATCGGAATCTAAATCCAATTCATAAGTACCACTAAAACCTCCTTTCATTATTCCATTTCCGTCAAAACTTGTGGGCTGATGGTAAAAGACAGGCTGATTCATACATCCATTTCCAAAACATGGAAATCTTCCTGGATTAAATGGTGGTACTTTTTTCCCATTTTCAGGACAAAGACCAGATTTAGTGTCATAATTTCCATTTTTCAACATGAACATCCAAAATTGCCATGGTTTTGGGGTGTCTGAAACTTGACACAATGAACCCAAATATATTTCCTTCTCCGCTGCATACAGGTCTGGATCGTTCAGTGCTTTTGGATTCAAACCCGGGAATGGCTTCCCAATGCCAAGTTTGTTATCCCCCTCAGTCACTTTGTGAATCAAAGAATGGTCTGAAAATCAAACCAGGACAAAATGAAAACAGATAGGACAACCAATACCAATGTAATAAAATATGCTTTTAAGTTGAAAAAACAAGAATATTTGTCACCATTTTCAATTGAAAGATCAAAGCAATCAGCAGCTCTTGGGCTACCCATTCCAGGGGCTTCTTCGCCCACTTCGTTGCAGAAATTCCAAGCTTCAAAGGCAACTCTCAGCCCATCCCTTTTCATGCCCGGGTCCCCTACTGCCCAAACACTGCTGTCTTTACCATTTGCCCAAGACCCACAAAACACAAGCAAATTTGCTGCCACAACCCAAAAATACATCAAATTTCCCAGTCCCATTGTAAAATTCAAAAGGGTGGGTGTGCCTCTGCGACCTGCCTACTCAAGAAACAGAGCATGAGAATTACTTGTTCAGGAATGCAATAATTAGAGGGTGATGAGGAGGGGGAAGTGTCGAAATGGGGGTTGGTTTGCCCAGTCCAGTGCGATGCGTGAACTGTGATGTATCCGTGTGCGGTGTGCCATTGTCTGAATATGGACATGAATGAATGGATTTTTACACATTGTCGCTGTAGCATGAATAAATTCTCTGTCACCTTTAACTTTTTGCGCACTTGCTTGGATATTTTATAGATTTTTTTGCACTTTTTATTTGGGAAATTTCACAAGTTTACGTGGTTACCATGTAGTTTAATTTCTGCATAAAAAATTAAAAGGAATTTACTATTAAAGAAACATCTCAATGTTAAGAGTTAAACAAATAGAAAAACCTCACACAATATACTAACATAACTTGTTTGCAATTCAATTTTCTTGTTTTGAAAAAATTAAGTGTTAGAAATTCGAGGAGACGATATGGCGCGATATGAAATACAGATCGCACAAATTAATATACAAGAACAAAATTTAAAAGAAAATAAACAAGAAGATGAAATGACAGATAAACTGAATATCTAATTAATAACAACTAATGGAGAGAAAATACAACTTCTGCATTTTCAACCATCTAAATTAAATGAAGAGTCTTCAGACATGTCCAAATCCTAGAATTAACCTAAAATATGGAAATTAGGTTAAAAATCGCATAAAACCGAAATAGAAGGAAAAAATTCACAGCCCGTCGCTCCAGCGACAGGCGGGCGGCGAACTCCATGTTCCAATTTTGCTCCTATCGCTCGAGCTATAAACAGGCGTCCGTCCATCGCCGCCCACCATTTTTTCCTTATTGGACCCTATTTTGTCATCTTCAAGCCCAATACTGCACAACGTGAAGCCCTAGACTTAATTTGTTCCGGATTTGGGTCACAAAATCCAATAATATCCACCTTGACACAAATTCCGGTGCAACGAACAAAGTTTTAAAATTTCTCCACCTGAAAAATAAGTCCAACTGCAATGAAATGCACTGAACTCTTCAACTTGAACCAAACATCTCCAACACTCGAAAATACTTTTCCTCTCCCACCATATCCAAGCACGAATACAAATGAACCCAACCCCCCGGGTTCCCAAAATTCACAACGAATTCAAAATTTACCAAATAGGGTCGAAGCACACCTTATAACAGAATCACCAATAAAGGCTTTAGGCTCATGGCTAGACTAGTCACCTTCAACAACTCCAAAAGCATGCACATCCAGATGAGCCTCGTACCTATTTCCAATGGGTCTCTCCCCAGTCGTTGAATATAATAGAACCTCAGACTGTGGTGGAAAAGCAGAATTACCCATATCCTACAAACTCGACAAAGTTGTATTCTCCAAAATAGACCCAAGGCCAACTCCTAATGGTACTGTACCAAACTGTATTGTGCTGATAACTCTTCACCTATTCTGCCCAACCTTGCAAGATGTATAATTACGACTTTCTCCGTCCCTTCAATACAACACGGACACCTTTCGGGACCTTCAAGACTTCACCTGCTCCAGAGAACATGTACCATCTCGATTCCAGGGTACTCATCGAGATGATGTTCTTCTTCAAGTTTGGAACATGTCAAACTTGGCCAAGTATTCTGATTGTTCCATCCACCAACTTCAATTTGAATCTCCCAATACCAACTACCCGACAAGATTCGTTATTTCCCATGACAACAACACCTTGTGTCACTGTTTCATATGATTCAAACAAATCCCGATTGGGACTCGTATGAAACTCACATGCTGTATCCAAAATCCCCTCCTCGTCAGGCTTGGATTCCACGTCAGAAATCGTCAAATGATCTCCCTCACTTACAAAATTTTCTGCGATGTCTATGTCACCCGAAGTCTCTGATTGCTTCCCAAGATTTTCAGCTGAATTATTCTTACCCTGCAACTTCTCACAATCCCTCTTGTTGTGTCTTTTCTTCTTGCAATAAAAGCAGACCCTATTGCTAAAATTTACCCTCGACTTATCCCTTCGTCGACAATAAACTACAAGAGCTTCCTCATCTCTAGAACCAGCTCCAACCAGATGCTTTCATCTTCTCCTTTGAGAACAAAGCATCGTACACGTCTTCATTGGTGAGTGTGTTACGACTGTACAAAATCATGTAAACGATTAAAACGAATCAGGCAGGAAGCACAACAGGATTAAAGCCGTCTTTTTCATCATATTTTACCTCTAACGTCTCCAGATCAGCGTCTATCTCCCAAAACACAACCATGTCATCTTCTAGTGATCGATATTCTGCTATACGATGAGAATAAAGCCTCTACTTCAGATGCAATTTGCTGGTCAGGCTTTTGGTCATGCACAATTGCTCTAATTTCAACCACAATGTAGCTGTTGTCTTCTCCTTCAAGACGTCTTAAAGAATGTTGTTAGATAGATGAAGATGAATTTATGAAAGTGCCTGCGATCCTTGTGTTGCTTCTCATCTGTTGTCCAAGTTGTGGGCATCCTATCAAATCCCAACAAAGTATAATCCAAATTCATCTACGCTTATATAGCTCTCGTCTTCACTTGTCACAACGAAACTTGACTCCGATACCACTTGTTAGGAATTCGAGGAGGGGATATGGCGCGATATGAAGTTTAGATAGCTCAAAGTAATAAACAAGAACAAGATTTTAAAGAAAACAAACAAAAAGATGAAATTGGCATAGGAACCGAATATCTTATTAATAACAACCAATTGAGAGAAAATACAACTTCTGTTTTTCTACCATTTAAATTGAATGAAAAGTCTACTATTTATAGGAGACATCTCCAAACCCTAGAATTAACCTAAAATGTGGAAATTAGGTATCGCGTAAAACCGAAAATGAAGGAAAAAATATGCGGCCCTTCACTCGAGTAAGAAGTGGGCTAGCTCGGGGATAGGTGGACGATGAACTCCCTGTTCCAATTTTCCTGCTATCGCTCGAGCTATAAGCGGGCATCCGTCCGCGCCGTCAATCCTCCATTTTTTTCTTCTTGGATCCTATTTTGTCATCTTCAAGCCTAACACTCCACAATGTGAAGCCCTAGACCCAATTTAGATAGGATTTGGGTCACAAAACCCAACATAATGATTGGACTCCTTCATCTTTATTTAGTATAGTTTTGTGTCCTCGAATATACATCTATGACTTAGTTGCATCATCACATCACAAAGCCCCTTTTGAGTCCCATTCTCCAATGACTCATTTTTCTTCAAACTTATTTTTAACAACATATTCTCCTAATGAAATAATCTTACAACATAATATTTTTTCTACTTTTTAGTCAAAAATTAAAAAAAAATCACTGTTAATTTTTTTTCCCCGAAAAATGGCCCTGGCTCAAACTTAGCAAAGTTGGATAATAAAACTCCAAAGCCATTTAACGACTTGCTTAAGTTATTACCTACTTTTGAAAGCAATCTTGTGTCTGCACCAATAAACATTATTCAATTTAAAATTTCAAGCTATAGATCATGACCCACTTTTGGAGGAGATAAAACAACCTTGTGTAAGTATGTTGTGTTACATAACAGTATTCAATTTGAGATTTCATTGTCTATTTTTATTATTAAATAGAATGATGTCTATTTTTCTTTGAAATTATTTTTCAACCACAAAATTTGTGAGACTCACAATTTTTTTTTTTTTTGGGTTTTCTTATTTTTGAGATATTTAATTGCACAAAATATAAGTGATTCTATCTCTGCAACTCTCAATTGACAGATATTTGCAATCTTAAGGATTTTGTTAACTTATGCACTGATCCCTAATCCGTTTGAGTAGTGTCACAATATGTCACGTATCAGGGCTGCTGTTAAGGAATTGCTGCGTCTTTCGATTGTTATCAATTTGGATAATCAATGATTATGTGGACTTAGTTACGTTTTAGACATTTATGACAGGTCTGTGAGGTTCTGAACTGATTTTCTATGCTTCTCAATGACAGGTTAAAATTGTTAAATGCCTTGTAGGGGGTATGGTGATAGATATATCCTTCAACCAGTTAGGTGGACTTCACGCGCTTTGTTTCCTTGAACAGGTAGAATTAATGTGTCCTTTTAGTTCTGAAATGTAAAAGAATTGTAAAATTTTGCTCCAAGGGTGCTTAGATGCCTCTTATGTGACTTTCTAGATGCATTTTTCACTTTATATTATCATACGTTTGTCCCAAAACAGCTGAACTAGAAATCCTTCATTGCAACTTCAAGAGGTACTTTAGAACGGTAAACAATTTATGGTTCTTATCCTTTGGTCTATGGCCACGTTAACAATGAAAAAGTTCCCTGTTTTAGTTTTTCCTTTTTTCTTGAAAATCATTACTCAATGATCGGGTTCCAACCCTATGGTGGCGAGGGAACGTGGAGTCCCTTTTGAACTTCAGAGTTTGGCTGGTTGTCTTGGAATTGGTATCTTGGCAATCTAGAACCTGACTATAGTACAAATATTAATTTTGTTTATGTATTTTTTTTCCTCTTTAATATTTTCAATGAAGATTTGACCATGACAGAGTGGATGATGGATAAAAGGTTTATTGGAGATGACTAAATTCATGTATTTAATTCATCAGTAATTTCACCTAAAGTAGCTCAATATAGTAAAATCTCGATAAATGAATGTTAAAAAAATTAATAATCTCATTTAAATAATAAAATTCTTTGGTCTCGACTTGGGCCATTGTAATAAATTTATGACCCTGCGAAATGCATAAGATAATAATTTTTTTAGATCCTTTAAGGTCCAATGAATATATAAAATAATAACGGTTTAAATTCATAAAGTTCACACTAACACAAATTAACGAACTTTTAATTTGACAACATTTTTTTTTTCAATTCGTCACTTTTTCAAAATATGCATCTATAGTCCTTTTTTTTTTTTTTTTTTTTTNTCATCTAGATCATGATTATCATTGCTAAGTGAATTGAGTACCCTTTGAATATAAAATATTCTATAAATTAATAAATATTCATATATCGATAAATTAATAAATTATTCATTTATTAATAAATTAATAATCCCTCTAAAATAATAACTTTTCTCGATCCCAACATTATTATTTTATAGAAGTTTTATTGTATTTTAAAACACTGTTGCACTTCTTAAGATTTATCAAGTTATTTTATGAATAAAAAGTTTCGAAGTTGCATGGGTGCTTTTAGTCACTTACAAAATTCAAGGGATTTGTTTCTAAATGCAGGTCGATTGCCTCGTTGGGAAAAATCATCTCTTCAAGCGTAGCATTATTCTGGTAAAAGCTTGGTGTTACTATGAGAGCCGTATTCTTGGAGCACACCATGGTTTAATTTCTACATATGCATTGGAAATTCTTGTCCTGTATATATTCCATTGGTTCCATTTATCCTTAAGTTGCCCTTTAGAGGTAACGACCTTTCGATATGGAATATCGATTCTGAATTATATACAACTGCATGCAGGAGTTTAGTTTATTGATTTTTATTTTTATTTTTATTTTTATTTTGTGTTAAAAACAAAATGTATTTAAATAATTTCATTCCCTGTTTAATAGCTTAGGTTTTGAGATGGGTGGTTCTACATTGTATCAAAGTGGATAGAGGTCATGTGCTCAAGTTTCAAAATCACCCTTTATGAAAATTCTCACACGTTAGGCCTTTGATAGAAAAATGAATCGGGCCAGCACACGTTGAAGAATTTGTCCCTTCAGACAGCTGAAACTTTTAGACAAAGTGGTTCAGCAGTTTTCATGATTTGACACTGGAAAGTTTGCACTCGGAACTATATAGAAATTCGTGCAGGAGTTCAATTTATTGTATTCTTTGCATGTTCGCAGGTACTCTACAGATTTTTGAAATACTTTGGCCAATTTGATTGGGAGACCTATTGCATCAGTTTGCAAGGGCCTGTTTGTATATCATCACTTCCTGATATAGTGGGTAAGCAATGCCTTTGGATTATCTTAAGATAATTTCCATTCATCATCATTTTCTGTCTGTCTGTCTTCTTTGACCCGTGTCTTTTCTCTCTGTTATGTTATGATTTATTTCTATTAATTATAGCTTTCTCTTTTCTGATTTCTTTGCAGTTGAGATGCCAGAAAATGGGCTGAAGAATCTTATGCTAAGTGAAGAATTTTTGAAAAACTGTAAAGAATTGTTTTCAATTTCGTCTCAGGGCCTTGAGACTAAACCGAAAGCATTTCAGAGAAAACATCTTAATATAATTGACCCCCTGAAGGAAAACAATAACCTTGGGCGCAGTGTGAACAAAGGTACTTACCAGTGTTGGTCAATTTTGTAAAGTTTTTCTTGCACTGATGATATTCATTATTTGGCAGAAATAATTTTTCTGATTATGTTTTCACGATTTTCAGTTTTCAGGGAGAATCTATGAGAAATAGATAGATGGATTAATGTTTTATGTCATTTCAGTTTTGTCAATGAAATCAAAACTGTGCTTAATTTGAACAATAATTGAACGTACTTTGAGGACATGTTCTGTCTTCTGTATAGAAGTAAAACCTGTGACTGGGTATGTTCTGTTGGGTGCTTTGGCTCGAACCAGAGGCTTGTTCATATGGTGTTAATCTTCCTAATTTTATTTATTTTCAGTTGAAAATCGTCTTTTACAAAAATAGGAACTTTCGAAGCAAAGAACCTTGACAACATTTCTCTTTCGTTTAGTAGCATATAATGTTAATTCTGTCCTCGTTATAACTGCTTATTTGCCCTTGTGAAAGCAGAAATTTCAGAGCAAAGTTCATTCTTATCAAAGATGCACTTTCACTTTCTCACCTTTTACCTAGGTGTAAATTCTAGGAGATTTCTTCATTTAAACTACACGTAACATTGTCTAGTCTCTAACTATTACAGCTGGTCACATGTCATGCGATCAAGGAAGTATAAAACACTGCATTTATCACAAGCTCTTGCCATTATTCATAGTTAGCAATATTTTTAAAGAGAAACTTGTGGTAGTTCTTGGGGGTTGGGGGGGGGGGGGGGGGGGGGGG
>CAIGRP010044775.1:18937-58967 GCA_903798385.1 Fraxinus cuspidata
GGGGGGGGGGGGGGGGGGGGGGGGGGGGGGAGTGGACAGAAGCATGAGTTTAAATACGTGCATGTTCAGCAGATCTGGTTATAATGGAACAAGCTCGAAGCTTTTATATAGGGAAGTGAAACGAGTTCTTTCGTTTAAGTTAATATCCTTCACTTCACCCCGTTTAGGTAACTTCTATCAAATACGTAGTGCTTTCAAATATGGGGCCCAGAAGCTTGGTCAAGTTCTTTTGCAATCAAGAGATAAAGTTGCTGATGAGGTCAGTGGATTCTTCAGAAATACACTTGCAAGGCATGGCCATTTGGGCCTAACATTCAGTGTTATAAAAGCTTTGGAGGCATCTTCTAGTCTAAACACCAATACTGTAGAAAATTTATACTGTGCTTTAAGGGAAATAGGCTTGACTGGAATTGGAGGAGACTCAGAAGCTTTAAATCCTCTGGTAGACCTCACTGGGGATTATGACAGTCATATTAGGTGTTTGCAATATGCTCAGCTCTATCAGGAGTTGGCGTTATCTACACCTGCATTGTCTGATCCTCCCCAATCGCCTTCTCGGAGTCAAAATAAGAAGCCACAAAATACTGTTAATAGATCACTGCCACATGGGCAGAATCAATTTTCGTGTGTGAACTTAAATGCCGTGAGTGTGGAACCACCTATGCACCCTGCTGCTGATTCAGCCTTGACTGCTTTTGCTTTTGGTTCTGAAGGGACAATTCAATATGCTCAGGAATTTCAAGGGTTTGCTTCATCTACAGCTGCATTGTCTGTTCCTCCCCCATCGCCTTCTCGGAGTCAAAACAAGAAGCCACAGAATACTGCATTGCCTGTTCCTCCCCTATCGCCTTCTCGGAGTCAAAACAAGAAGCCACAGAATACTGCATTGCCTGTTCCTCCTCCACTGCCTTCTCAGATTCAAAACATGAAGCCACAGGATACTTCATTGTCCATTCCTCCCCCAATGCCTTATCAGAATCAAAACAAGAAGCCACAGCATACTGTTAGTAGATCAATACCACAAGGGAAAAATATATTTTCGCATGTGAACTTAAACCCTGAGTTTGTGGAACCCCCTTTGCGCCCTGCTACTGTTTCGGACTTACCTGCTTCTGCTTTTGGCTCTAAAGGGATGACGCAAAGTGCACAAAGAAACACTTGCTTCCCTGATATGGTATGCTTGCTCTATAAACTTGCAGTCTCTTATGCTCTTTTATCCTTTGGTTTATGTTCATAATTTAGCAGTGATGACTAATTAACAAGATTTTATCTTTTTCTAATTCAATGCTATTCAGTCCTCTACAATCCATGTACTCTAATGAACTATTGATGTCTTGCAGAGTCGTAGGAATCAGTTAGCTCCGACTCCACACAGATCAAATTCTTCTACAAACGGTAACCATGAAGTCAGGCATGCACAAAGCAGAATTCGAGGAAGGAGATCTGATGCACGCTCCCAATCTCCTCCTCCTTTCAAAGATGATAATCATGCCAATGATTCCTCAAGTTCTTCATATAGAATTGAATTTGGAACTATCGGAGACCTGGCGGAAGACTTGATATCAGACCCTTCTCTCTCTTGGAGGTTCTTAAAGGGTTCAAAAGCAATGCCCAAAAAGGAAAGGTAAGACAGCATTTTTGTTCAACTCTCTGGCCATGGAAAATATATCAGACTTCTTGAGAATGATGTTTAAGTTGGACAGGAGAGTGAAAAATGACAAATTTAGATGTTAACAAAACTACGGGTCAGTGAGCATACGGTTAGATTTTCAAATTTTCCTTTTTCATTTTTTGGTCATTTTCCGAGTCAGCAGCTGACTCGCTGAAAAAATGCGATACATAGCATTGAGCATCTCTATAGATACAACTCTCATGACGTTGTGTCATAGACGATAAATCTCGTTTCTTACTCTTTACCATATAACTCTGTATATGAAGCCCTTGTTTGGTCCCCATTATTTTTAATACACATTTTTTTTTTCCTTTTCAAATACACACTAATAATATTTTACACGCATGCTTAAATTTTTTCTTATTTTGTAACCACACACTCCATCAAAATACTATTACAAAATACATTTTCATAAAAAAAAATAGGGACTGTGCTTGAAATTTAGTTGTAAATAATTAATTTATAACTATTAATAATAAGAAGGAAAAAAAAATTGTATTTGAACTTGTTAGTTGAAGTAGAATACATGGACCTATTTCAATTCGATGACATGATATTTTTCAGTTTATTACAACACTTTTGAAAGACTCAAATTTTCGAATCAATTAGAGCTTTATAATCAGTAGTTTAAAAAAAAAACAATGAATTTTTAAAAACTAAATTGCTCTGTACATGTTTGAATAATTTTTTAAAAATACTCCGTCCGACTAAAAGAGTTTTAAAGAAAATTGGTCTTAAACAGTTTCCTTATAAAGTTCAATTTAATAGAAGTAGAAACAAAAACAGGAGTCTTGCCGCGTGGTCCCTTAATCCGACTGGGATTCAATGAACACAAAATGTGAAAAATGTTGAATTATGAGGAGTTTGGAACTAAGAAACCCGCGAGACATAATGTAAATTTTTCTTGATGACATAGATTACTCAATTGCATAGATTAGGCATAATGGCTAAATTATTTCAATCTATTTTAGCCCGTCATTCTACCATTAAAATAGGAGAATAAGTTTTGGAATAGTGAATTAAAAAGTAGGAAAATGTTTTTGAGTTTACGTGTAAAGAATTTTCTTGTGAAAATGTAATTAGAATTGAGTTTGAAAAGAAAAGAAAGCTGAAATAATGGTAGACAAACGGGGGTTTAATGAAGGACATACAATTTATTTTCATATTTTATTAAATTGTTCAATATGCGTGCCCCATTGAAATCGAGTAATTTTACTTATTTAAATCATTTGGAATAAGTAGAATAATTAAAGTTATCTGTAGTTGCAATTGGTGACTCACTCTTAAATTGTTCAGTAGTGCTTCTTGCATGGGGTAGGTGAGGGGGGCTTTTGACTGGTGCTACGATGTGAATGTGTGTTTTTCTATTTTTAATTGTTCAATAAAATGTCGTCGCGTGACTCCTATTTTTTTAAGAATTATGCTGAAGTGCTCGAAATTGGATGACCGAAGGGGTGATCGACCCTCACATTGCGCGTGGGTCCCGAGTGAATAAAATAATGCCCGACCTCCTAAGGTGTGTGTATTCGGTCATCCAAGATGTCAATCGTGATGTTTGTGTAGCGCGGTTCATTTTTTCAATCATGTAACTTGTTTGAATCCAGCTTGAATAAGGGGTAGGTGACGAGGGCTTTTGACAAGTGCTACGTTCTGAATGGGTGTTTTTCTTTTCCTAATTGTTTAATAAAATGTCGTTGTGTGTCCCCTATTTTTTAACTAGGTAACTTGTTTGTTAAGAGTCCCGTAATAACCTCTCTTACATAAAACAAAATTCAATCAATCCAGAATCTACGGGTCTTGCTAGAGGTAGTAGGTTTGACTTTGACTCTGCCCTCTTATTTTCTGCCACATTTTCAGAAGATACAAATAATTTTATTATCAAGAGCGTGTTTAATTCACATTATTGAATGAGATAATGCTATAAAGATGCTATCAAATTATATTTAGAGTAATGTTATTCGTTATCACTAGTCTTAAGTACAATTTATGTGACAATTATATATCATTAAATGATATATTCATTTAAATGAAAAGTGACCTGATTCATTTAATTGAATCTATAAAGTGTAGTCATCTAAACTGATGTTAGTGTTAATATTATTCTTATATTTAGCACTTGTTTGATGGTCATTATTTGGCAAAAACGAAGTTTTGAATAGTGAATTTTTGAAGATTGTGTGGTTTGAAAGTTGGGGAAAATTTTTGGGTTTAAGTATAGAATATTTTATTGTGTGAAACAGTGGTTAAAAATGAGTATGCAGAATGAATAGTTTTGAAATAATAATTGTCAAATAAGTGCTTAATATTATGTATTAATCGGCTTCACCGTGCCTTTTGTAATTAAAATGTGAAAATCTACACCAATTTTCCAACATGACTAGCTTATAAACAAAAATCAATCTTCTTACCATACTCCTTGTCACGCCACTAAAAATAAATAAATATGTAAATAAAAAGTTGTCTAACAATTTTCTCAATTATTTTATTTTCATTGAAATATAAGTTGACTTTCCAAATCCAATTGTACAAATTGCATGCGTAGCAATTATGAATCTGCAATAACTTATTTTCATGAAACACAAACTTACTCGATTAATAATAATGATAATAACTTATCTCATGCATAAGTGGGTCCATCTTGCTTGGTATGCATCAACTACCTAAAGTCTAGTTGCTAAACTCTACTTCGAAAAGCAATGGAAATGCACTCAAAAGCAACTTTCCCAGCCTGACTTACCAACCTAATTAGGATGCGTTACTTTTGAATCGAACAAACTGAATGATAATAAGTCAATATTCGATGGAGATTAAAATATGATTTTTAGTATATTTCATATTTTAATAAAAGTTGATGAAATTTATATTTGAAAAGTTGTAGGATCCCATAAAATATATGATTGAAATTAATTGTTGACTTTGATTTAAATTAAAATTCGAACTTTCATCCCTACCAAATAGGGCTAAAATTATTAAAATTTGTCTGTTATTTTGTGTAGTAGTATTTAGTTCTAAGAACCTGAATAATATTGGACGATACAAAAGCAAAAAAAAAAAAGAGTGTTGTATTGCACCTTGCATATTCTTGATGTCTCCCTATGTAATAATGTTTTCTCGTTAACATGTTTTAATAAAATATTTTTTCTTTACTGTTTAAAAGATGAGTAATGTTATTTATCATTAAAATGAAACAATATCGATAATGTGATAAATTATGTGGAATAATGGGAGATGACAGTTCAATTTTCATGACAAGTTGCAACATCAACAATATTCTACCATGACAAGTAGCATTCCTGATAGAAGAATATTATTGTCGAAATAAATCACTTATTTGTATTAAATTTTTATTAACTTATTAATTAGATGTAAGGAGATATGAAGAAGTTTTGAATACTAGGGAAGATCGTAATAACTTTATTTATAATTACAAGATAGAATTACATGAACTGATAAAACTGAAAATTCTACGATTGAAACTGAGGCATGTTGAACCAGATTTGCTCAAACGCATTTATGATAAGATCATGATATTCATCTGAATTTAAAGAAAGATAACAAGCAAGAAGATTTTCCAAATCCTTGGATGCCCGGATATTGTTTTCTACTATCATTTCCATCATCGATTCCCTGAAATCTTTTTCTGGATCAAATGACGCCTTCACGATTGCAACGCTCTCAGTGTATAATTCCTTCTTCTGCTTCTGAGCCTTTAAACGTCTGCTCATTGATACGCTCTTTCGGTTCCCTTGGATTTTCTTGCTTGCTAGTCTTGGTGAATTGCCACGGATCTTCACTCCTGGTGAACGCGATGTGGATTTTCGGGTTGTGGGAGTGTGTTTATTTTTACGATGAGTTTCGGTTTCATCGGAGAATGAAGAATCCCTGATCTGAGAAAGATCTTGTTCATGAAATGTCTGCATGGTGTTGAATTTTGTGGGTTTTGTGAGAATTGGGGAAAGTTTTGGCTCTGATATCATGTTAAAGAATTCGTCTGTTTCTTCAATTTCCAATGCGCGCAGCTTTTCATCCATGTCTATGATGATATCGGTGCCCGAAGAATTAAAAGTACAACTGCAGGAACTCGACAAT
The DNA here is from genome assembly GCA_903798385.1 of Fraxinus cuspidata. Lineage (NCBI taxonomy): Eukaryota > Viridiplantae > Streptophyta > Magnoliopsida > Lamiales > Oleaceae > Fraxinus > Fraxinus cuspidata. The sequence continues at coordinate 24,699 of CAIGRP010044775.1, forward strand.
GATGCAACTCCATTTACCGATGGAGGAGCATCTAGGGTGTCAGAATCAAATTCAGATGTGGGAGATTTAAGGATATCCATGTCAGTAGAACTGACAGCAGAGCACTCAAAATAGTCCTGAAACTGTTCGACCTTATGCCTGGATGAGTTCACTGACTCTTGATAGTTGCAAACAGAAGGGCTAATTTGTCTTGGAGAAGGCTTGTACACAGTCTTTCTCTTTGTTCTTTTCTTTGATGATTTCCTTGGTGGATCTAAGGGTTTTCTATTCTTGGGCGAGGTACAGAGTTTTTCCACACTGATGGATTCTGTGGTGAAGTAGTAGGATTTTCTTGGCTGTGAAAAGGGAGGCTTTTGGGCAGTTTTGGTTGGTGAAGGCATCTTTTTGTTGTCTGTGTTATGGCTTCTGGTTTTGCTCATGTCTTTGAGCTTGTAAAACCAGGCATTTGGCATCATATCTGATAATCTGAACCTGTGATTTCCCATTGAAGATGATCTCTCTCTATCTCATACACAGACTGTCAGATACTTTGGCTCTTTTGTGATACTATGCTTGAGAATGAAAATTAGAGAGATGGGAGGAGTTTTATAGTGAATCTCAAACAAATTGGTTCTGTATGACTTTCTCCGTGTTCGTGTTCGTGTTCTGTCTTCGTTCTAGTACTGGGACGAATGCGAGTACCCTCTATTCTATACCATATACCTTAATTACAGGAGAAAAGTAGAAGCAAGATATAGGATGATTTTGATATTGAAAGGTGGGAGACAATCATATGTAAAAGGAAAATTGATGGGGCCCAATGCAAGTTGAGGCAGCAAGAGGACAGGTTTGTGCTGATTCTGTTTTATGCTGCTTTATTTTTACTGTATAATTTAGCTAATGTATGCGNCCCCCCCCCCCCCCCCCCTTCTCTCTCTCTCTCTCTCTCTCACACACACACACACACAAATACTACATTGTCATTGTTGGGTCTTTATAGTCATAGGATGGTTGCAAGATCTTATAGGTGGAAGAGAAATGTTAGTTATGCAGAGAAGGCAAATATAATAGAATGATTCTCTGCCTGTGTCTTTCGTTAGGTTCATTTCATCTTTTTGACATAAAAAATTGCTATGATTTGTTCATTGCAGGGTTGGATTGCCCGGCCTTCGAACAAGGAGCTAGGTGGTCGACTACAATTTTTTGATAAAGAATAGCTCTAGAAGAGTAGGTTCTAAGCATGGACGAGTATCAACTCAGGAACTCTCAATTGTCAACATCTCAAAACTTCTTATAGAAGTATATATTTAACCGATAACTTTGATGTCATTTTTTATATGCATTAAAAGCTTTCGTGCTTTTCTCTACACAATCTCATATGCTAAATTATATTCATTTTGAGGAGAGTGATTGTGCTTGATAGTCCATTGAGTAGATTTCGAGTCTCAATCAGATGGAGCTTAACTGAGTGCCTCGCTATTTGCCAGACTAAGTTGGTTTCCTCGACATTGCTATATTGTATGGTCAAGCAGATCTTTGACTCAACTCTCGTTGAATATGTTCATATTGACTCGTTATTCAGTTTGTAATAGGCGTAAGACACTATATACCGAAACATGGAGTTCGACTAGATTAATTCCTTGTTCTTTTGAAGAGAGAAACAATTTTCATAATCGTCATGGCAAATAATCATCGTTCTTTAGCAGGATTTTGTGTGATTATCAGTGTTTATAGGCATTATGATTATGGATTATGATTTTATTGGGCATGAACAAAGGCCCATGTCTTAGGTATAGCTGTTTATTTTCCAGAATCCCATGCGCAGGAAGAAATGATGGCATAAAACACCTTTCTAACTGTTTATAGTTGGTCCAGACCATGCGCACGCACGCTCTTTCAATTTCTATTCATAATATTCAAGTTTAAGATACTGCGTATTAGAATCTCGACTTGACCCGATCGTTAAATCGCAATTTAACATCAAATATATGTATGTATGTATGTATGAATGTGCTGAGACCAATTACCAGAGTTGACAATTTTTGGAATAAAAGAAGCTGTACAAGAGTTGGGACGAACCAATTAATATCATCTCCTCTCCTCGTGTTGTCTAGCACTAATCTTTTAAGTTGCATTTGAATTGCATCTAAATTTCTCTGTCCCATCCTGCCACTAGAGGATATGTCCGACCCAAAACCATTATAATCATCTTATGTAAATTAGGTGACGAAGTGATAAAATTTGGAACAAAATTCAAAATTTGCTGATCTAATTGAGATATATTAAAATTTATTAATCGATTGAACTTTCGCTTAAACTTCAAAGTCTGCGAATGAAATTGAAAGTTGAAATGAGCAATGTGACATTGAGGTCCATTGAATGACTAACGTGTGGGCTCACCATAATTATTACTGGTCAAGCTCAAATGCGTCAATTTCTGAGTGTCATATGCCTACAGCCATTTGACCATAAATTGAAAACCAGTCACCCTAGATTTGTTACCATTATAGGTCTGTGGAAGATGTTGTAGAGCTGTCAAATTTGTTAGATGATACGTGTATCTTCGTTGAAGATGTCAATTATCTGAAAAATGCATTACAACAGGAGGTGACAGTTTCGTCCTTGACTCAAAAGTAAACTTTGGATGAGGCATCGAAGGGTTTCATCCAATCTCTCAATCGTCCCAAAGCGCACATGTGAAGGGACTTAGGCTAAGTAGTATGGACTTGCCTGGCCTCTTGCTTTGCTTTTGCTTGGCCAGCTTCCGTTGACCTTATCGCAGGTCAAGGCGTCAATATTGGTTATTACACACTTCCAATTTAAATTAACAATGGAATAAGTGTGAAAAATTTCGTACAAATTATCCAGCGGAAGATAAGTACAGAAGCCTTGTTCATGGACAATGGAAGTAGGTACTGACATGGTTTGACTCGATTATACTATTTTCTATTTTGAAAAAAAAAATAAATTAAAACTTACTTTTTAGAAATTATAAATTTTAGAGCAAGTTAAGCGAAATCTCCTCTCAACATGTTTCCCATTTTCCCCTTATCTCCTTATGATCTATATATTTGTTTTCTCAATTGTTTTTTTTTTCTTAATTTTAAGTTAGACAAAAATAAATTGTTTTAGTTTTTAAGAAGTTTAATTAATTTATTTATTTTATGACTTTTGATTTCTCATTAAGAAAAAGAAAAAGAAAATTAAATTGATCCAAAATATCTACTAAAAAATGAAAGAAAAAGAAATATAAAGTATTGCTGATAAATCTAGAAATATAAAATATTTAATGAATTTCCAATTAGCTTTATTAAGTCATTCTAAAACATTTATTTATGTTCACTTGTTTATTATTTATTAATTATATATGCAAAATATGAAAAAGTATTTTATAATTTTTTAGATTTCATAACAATATTTATAATGGTATTTATAACTTGTAATGAACGTAAATACTATTTAAAAAATTATTTTAACAAATATATTTTAATTTAAAATATTAAATATAGTTATGTTACATTATTTTATAATTGAACTCTAAATGAAATTTAACTCAAGAGGCACTATTTGTTGTTTTTTACTAGATAAATGACTTTTTTACACTAAAGATTAAATAATATAATCAACCTTAATCAGTCATAATACTATAATACCATTCACATAATATTATTTTTTAATTTATTTTAAATTTTTATACAATCTCATATAGTCAATGTTATAAAATGCGTAATGCATGGCAATGCATTTTAATTAATCATTAAATATTACATGCATATGTGTGCTTATACAAAATATATGCATAATTATGCATTTTTCAATTGTTAATATTCTAAAATAATCAATTAATAAAATAATTCATTCTTTCAACTTTATACATATTTTTCAAATTAAAAAAAAAAAACATATTGTTTAAAGTCATAAATAGTACAATTACTTGAACTTTATACATATTTTTTAAATTTTCAACGAAAAACATATTTCTCAAATTCATAAATACTACAATTACTTAGTAATAAATTCCTATAATTAGATTATACACGAATACTAAATTAAAAAAAAAAAACTCTAAATCTTGTCTCGCTCTTTATCATATTCCAATTCAACCCTTTCTTCTTCATCCAAGTCACTCATCCGATGAAAAACCATATTCATCGGGATCCCTTATTTCAACTCGATAATTTCTATTATCTTTTGTAGATAATAATATATCATTGTCAACGTCATCCTTATTATCATAATCATCGACAATCCAAGATTGTATATTACTAGCATCCTTTGCCAGTAAAGTTTCTAATTTATCATCTCTCCTCTTTTTATTCATCAACTTTGTATTATATTGGACATAAACTAGATTCTTCATCCCTGTTCTATCTTGAGGTGAGGACTGACGTTTACAAGTTAAGAAGGGCAGTGCAGAGAATCCTTGGAATCTCGGTGGTCCTCTGTTAGGAGTAGAATTTATTATTGTGGACATACATATGTAATTAATTGTGTATAAAACTATTTTAAAGTTGAGCCAAATTAAAGTGATCTAATAAAGAATTAAATTGTTGGGTTTAGGGTATCTAAATAAAGTGTGTGTCAGATTATGTGTAGAGATCGGATCCATTAAGGTTGTATTTGACGATGTGCCAAATACATATGAAAACTATAAACATGGTTATGATCCCCAATTCATATACAATTTCTCATTCTTTGTTGTCATCCAATCAACACAAGAATATAAGAGAAAGTATATTGAAGATGAAGATTCAAACTCACAATAAAAAAGAAGGATTTAAGCAATTAAATCGAAAAATAAGACAATCAAAATTATAGAGCAAGAAGCAAAGTTAATATCAAGAACTAAAATAGCCAATAATCTAAATTTAAGATTCGGAATCAAGATCCAGTAATAAAAAAATTATTCCCAAGAATTAATGTTCTTGATGGTTTGACATGGACGTTCTTAACAATTAAACAATTAGATTTTCTAGTTTTATGAAGTATAAAGTTTTATAAAATTTCAACATCCTCTTGGTGTGTACTAACATACAAAAAAAGTTGGAAAATTTTAGTATACTAATTATCAAACCACTACCAAAGTAATAACTGAAATGCATAAACATAATTATTTAATTATTCCTTACCTTTTCAAAACGCCAATTAACTCATAGCCGGACGAACTAGAAGTCAAACTTAGAATCTTCTTTGCCATTAATTTCAAATTTGGTGTTTCACTACCATAGAAGTCTCACCAACTAACTAGTAAATACAAAAGAAAGAGATAAAAAATATGTACATGTGGTATATTAACAAGAAAAAGAATAATGTTAACATACTTGGATTGTAACTTGAAGTATTGTTCTCACATCCAGTTGTTGCTAGTTTACATTTTCTTTTTGAGTGTATCTTTGCACCTCGACATTTTGTTATAATAATTCTATTTTGTGGGCTTCTATTTGATTGCGAATTTTACGAGTTAAATGTATGATTTGCAATGATATTGTGATTAGACTTAATATGTTAGTGATTACTTGGACCGTTGAACACCTTACAGACTATATTATTATAATGTGGTAATTTTAAGTATGTGTGCCAGAATTATGTAAATCCTAATTAGTGTTAGAGACTTAGAGTTGGTAATTGGAAGGCTATATAATTTCACATATAAAGGCTAGGTCCACTATCCTCTCCATATCGTTTTATTAGCTTACCCTATTGATAGCTAATTATTTTTGAAGAGCAAGGAGATGAAGATCTAGTTGACAATATTCATAAACAAAAATGTCTTTCGTATGTATGAATTTCGAGCTATTAATTAATATATGTGATTCTTGTTTTTAGTATGATTATTGTCATGTTATAACAATTGATATCAGAGTGGCATGCTAAGATTTGAATCATATTTAAAAAAAAAAAAAAAAAACCCACCATCGCTCCAATTAATTAAAAAACCATGACAGTCTTCATCCCTGTCCTCGATCTTCTTCTTCTCGCATTGTATTGTTATTATCATTATTGTGACCATCTTCTGCAGCTCCTGCCTCGCCGTTTGTGTGTGTTAGATATGGATTTGTTTGTTTCTGCATTGAGGAACTTCTGCTTATATACTAAAGAATCTTTTTCTCTTGATTTGGTTTGTATGTGTGTATGTATAGACGGCCGTGTGCAAGTTTTTCTCCGGTTTTATGCATCCGGCGCAGCTGCCCGCTGTTTGTATAATTAATTCAACACACACACTCTCTCTCTGTGTCACACTCTCTCTGTGTGTATTTTTCTCCGGTTGTGTGCAAAAATTATTTTCTCGGTTTTCTTCTGCAGCTCGTGGCTGCTATAGATGCAGCCAGCATCGGTACTGCATCAGCGAGCGCCGTTGCTGTTGACAACGGAAAGCGCCGCTTGCTGCCTAGGGTTTTGGTTTTGGTCGGTTTTTTGGGTTGATTTGGGGATGTGAGCTCCTCCTGCAATTTGTTAATTTTTGGGGGCTTCTCCTGTAATTTAACTAAGGGTAATTTTGTAATTTGGGGAGGAAGGACTTTTGCAGTAATTTCTAAATTTTGAGACCCTTCTCATAATTTTAATGTTAGGGTTAATTTTGCAATTTTTAAATGTTAAATTTGAATTTTTAAAATGAATTTTTAAATTTGATCCAAATATATTTCAATTTCGATCTAAAACAAAAATTATATTTAAAATTGACGACTTTATATTTTTGTTGAAATATTTTGAATGTCGTCGTTATTTGTCCATTTAAATTTCATTTTCATATATTGAAATAGTTGCAAATTTGTCTTACAAGCATGGATTTTGTTTTTTGTCGGTTGATGATTGTGATTATTATTATTATTGAATTTTTTTGTAGATTTAAGTATGTCTTGGTGCTGCCATTAAGAGAAATATTTTGAAATAAAAGTGGATAGTAGCTGCCAAAGTGACATACTCAATTTTTTTATTCGATTTTCTTCAAAAAAATTTTTTTACCTTAGCGTCGTAATTTTTAATTATTACATATAGTCTCTTACCTAAAGGTGTTATTATATATGATATTTTTGAAAATTGGCATAAGACAATTAACGAGTTTACTTGGTCTATAAATTTCCTTCTGCCTAAAGGTGTTGGTGTTTCGAAAACTAATCTGTTTTGTTAACTAACTTCATTATATGTTTTAAAAGTACCTTACAGCGGGTTATATTATCAGTCCAAATGTGACTTTATGATGATGCATCTAGGCTCTTACCGTAATAAAGTTATTTGGTTTTGACTTTAATTACGAACCATCTAATTAGTACCCCATATTAATTAGATGAATATGTTATCATCCATTGTCTGCATGCACCGTGTTTCGATGATATTAAATATATTATTTTATATTTTCACACTTTTAAATGCCTCAACTTTTTCGAGTCAATTGTCTACTATTGAATCCATAACTGGGAATAATTATGTGAGATGGAAACGAGACGTAGAAATAGCACTTGGTCTTTTGGGGTTGGATTTTGCAAAGGAGAACTAGCTTTCAAAACCCACATATAAAAGCGAACACTTGGTCTTTTGGGGTTGGATTTTGCAATGAGAAGCAACTTTCGAAACCCACAGATAAAAGTGATCTTAAATATGTAGCTGAGTATGAACAGAGGGAAATAACTAATAGACTTTTTTTGTAAATTATTAAGCGCTCCATATCTGATTCCATTATGGGTTCCATTCCGATTAATGAAAATGCTAAAGGTTTTGTGGATGTCGTAGGAGTGAGATTTGTTGCTGGATATCTGGTAGACAAACTGATGAATATGAGATATGATGGTACAAGTGGAGTTAATGAGTACGTTATGAAGATGATTAATATATCTTCTAAATTAAAGGATCTTAAGATTCTCATTCCTGAGCCTTTTCTGGTCTATCATGTTCTGAATATCCTTTCGAGCCAGTTTAATCAGCTGAAGGTTGCCTATAATGCTCAAAAAGATAAATAAGATTTGAATGACCTTATTGCAATATGAGCCCAAGAGGAGCATAGGTTGAGCGTGAAAATGTTGAAACCGTGCAATTAGCTTTTCAACCACCACAAAACAAATGGTCTTCTCATAACCATAAGTTTAAGTTCCACAACCCGTTGTTCAGTGTTCGCAATCAGCAAAATATAAATTTTGGAGGCCAAACTTCTGGTGGTCCCAAATGAACTATAAAGAAAAGTGATCAATGCAAGTTCTGCAAAAAGAAGGGTCATTGGCAAAAAGATTGTTTTAAGTTTAAGACTTAGTTAGAGAAGAAGAAAAGTTCCGCAGGTATATCCTTAGCCTTAGTTTGTTTTGAGTCTTCTTTTGTAGATGTTCCTTTGAATTCTTAGTGGTTAGACTCAGGAGCCAGTATTAATATTACGAATTCCTTACAGGGGTTTACAAGCAAACGGAGACCAAGTAAGAATGCAGTAAGTCTGTGTGTTGGGAATGGAGTTCAAGTGTAGGTTGAGTTCATAGGAGTAGTGAAGTTGTCTTTGGAGTCTCGTTTCTCTCTTGTTTTAGAGAATACAGTTTTTGTCCCGACAATGAGAAGGAATTTAATCTCGATATCGAAACTTGATGCTTATAGTTTTTCCTTTAATTTTGGTAATGGAATGATTGAATTTTTTTATGATTCTCATTTGATTGGAAATGGGCTCTTATTTGATGGTTTATATAAATTGTCTTTGGCTTCTTTTGGTGAAATCTCGTGTTGCCAATGTGTCAAAAAGAATGTCTCTAATTCATGAATCGTCTTCCATGTTGTGGCATAAGCGTTGGGTCACATTTCAAAGGAAACGATGGAGAGATTGGTCAAAGTTGAGATACTTCCCTCTCTCGACTTCTCTAATTTTGACACTTGTGTGGATTATATAAGAGGAAAGTTGACTAAATCCAGAAGGAAAGGTTCTACTCGGAGTAATGGTATTTTTGGACTTGATACATATTGATATTGGTGGACCTTTACCTTCCACAATATATAGGAACAAATATTTATAACTTTCAATGATGATTTCTCTCGATATGGATATGTTTACTCGATGATAAATCTCATGCACTTGAGAAATTCATTATTTTCAAAATAAAAGTAGAAAAACAATGTGGGAAAATTATAAAAGTTGACTGGCATGGTGTGTACTATGGGAAGTATAATGAGTTTGGTAAAAAATAGGTGATTTTGCAAAGTTTTTACAAAGGTGTGGCATAGTGCCTCAATACACTATGCCAGAGACACCTGAGTAGAATAGCATTTCTGAAAGACGTAATCGAACTTTAAAAGACATGATCAGAAACATGATGAGTAGAATAAATTTTCCAGAATATCTATGGGTGAAGCCTTGAAGACTTCTATATATACGTTGAACATAGTTCTAAGTAAAGCTGTTGCAAAGACACCTTTCGAGTTGTGAACAGAACGTAAGCCGAGTTTGGCAAATTTGGGGATGTCCAGCTGATGTTAGAATTTATAATCATTTTGAGGAGAAATTAGACCTAAAATTCACTCCCGATTACTTTATTGGGTACTCAGACGATCAAAATATATAAGTTCTATTGTCTTAACCGTGGCACCAGAATTGTTAAGTCTATCACTACTAGATTTCTTGAAAATGATTTTAGTGATAGTGAGAGTTCTACGTTGAAGGAATTTTTTGTTGAACCGAGTCCAATTATTGTTCTATTTCTTGTTATATAGGAAATAGTTATATCCCAACCAGCTAAAATTATTAATGAAGAACCTAGGCACCAAGAGGAACTTTAGGTTTCTCCACTAACAACGATGAGTCAGTTTCTGAGCCACTAGTTAGGAGATCACAAAGGGAAATGAGGTCTGCATTGCCAAGGATATTATTGGCCCATCTTGAAAAAGGATGCACAACAATTTGTCCGAAAATGTGACAAATGCCAATGCTTCGCGACTATTCAAAGGCAACCATCGTAAGATCTAAATGTCGTATCCATCCCCTGGCTGTTTGCTAAATAGGAGATTGACCACATAGGACCTTTTCCAAAGGGAGAGGATTTTCGAGCTTTGCAATTGTCACAATTGATTATTTCACCAAAATGGTGGAAGCCGAACCACTCGCTAAAATTACTGAAGCCGACACTTCACAAATTTTTGTGAGTAAATATCATTTGTAGATTTGGAATCCTTCATTCAATTGTCTCAGACAATGGTCGACAATTTGACAACAAAAAAGTCAAGAATTTATGCGAGGAGCTTGGTATTAAGAAGCACTTTTTCTATCCAAATCATCCCCAAGCAAATGGCAGGTTGAGGCTGTCAACAAAACTATTAAGTACACATTAAAAAGGAAGTTAGAAGCCTCTAAAGGGGTATGGGTTGACGAACTACCTCAAGTCATTTGGGCCATCAGGACTACAAGCAAATCTGCAACCAAAGAAACCACATTTTTATGGCATATGGAGTAGAATCTATGAGCCCAATAGAAGTGCAACTACCATCTCCTCTTCGAATTCATTTAATTGAAATATCTAATGATGAGATGCGAAGATTCGAACTTGACCTCCTTAAAGAAAGAAGAGATAATTCTCAAGCAAAGTTGGCCATCTATCAATGAAAAATGAAAAGAAATTACAATATAAAAGTGAAAAAAAGATCATTCATTTGAATGAGATGGTGTTTTGAAGGGTATTTATGTCCCCAAGAGCTTGGGTCCATAACTCTCGGACCCAATTGGGAAGGCCCCTATTTCATCAAGGAAGAGTTTCGGCCAGAAATCTACAAAATTGAAAGCATGGATGGAAAGGCACAACCTCACCCCTGGAATGTTGAACATCTACGAAAATACTATCAGTAATAGTGTAAATATCTTGTATGTACGGTTTATGACTCAATAAAAATCATTTTTAGTAAATATGTTCATATATGAAGAATACGAAGGCAAAATCCCGTAGAGAAGCCTCTGCATAGGAGAACCGTTACTATGTAGAGAAATATGAGCACTTCGACGAAGAAGGGACACCAAAGGGATTGCGTCTGGACTCACGAAGTATAACATGCCTTTAGCAACAAAAGTTACTAAAGAAGCCTCAACATAGACGAACCACTCAACCCCATGTCTAGGAAAATAAAGAAAAGTGAACTGCCTATACTTGTGTAAAATGAAAAATAAAGTTTTAAACAAAAAGGTAGCAATTGAAGTTCGAGGTACTTGAGTTTTGAAATTTGTTGAGGTACATGACCTCCTAACACTTATGCTGAGTTATAAGTTTAATTTCATCCTTTGAAGTTTGATGTGCTCAATTTCTAAAATTTGTTGAGGTACATGACCTCTTAACACTTATGCCAAGTTATAAGTTTAATTTTATCCTTTGAAGTTTGATGTGCTCAAGTTCTGAATTTTGTTGAGAAACACGACCTCTTAACGCTTAGACAAAATTACAAGTTTGGTATTAATTGATGAAATCTGTGGTGAATGAATTTGTTATTATGTCTTAAGGGGTTGAAGAACTTCAGTTTGTTTCTATTGTGCATAAGTTCGATGTTATCATGAGCCTAATGAAGGTTTTAGTCTGATGTTGCTTGTTACTTTAAGTTTAAACGTCATCAATGAAGTATAAGAGGTTCAAACCGTAGTGACAAGCACGTCAATACATAATCAGCAGAAGTAGTAAAAACGCAAATGAGTTAAGAAAATAATTTCATTAAATGAAAGTATTTACATTTGGAAGTGTGGGGGGGAGGGGGGACAAAGCCATTTACATGAAAAAGAAAGACTAAATTTTAAGCAGGGGGGACGAGGAGCCACAAATGAGACTATGTCATCAGGAGCCACTTCTTTAGCAGTCTCCTTCCATAGGAAGTATGACCCCACTAGTTGGGCCCAACTATTGGGGATGAGCTGGGTAGAGGCTACCATACAACCTAAGGACGGCCCAGAAAAATGAATGTAAAGGCAAGCAAAGCCTAGCCTTTAACAGGAACTCACTAATGACAACACAACGCTGCCTCGGATAGCAGGCTTGCTCATTAGGAGAAGGGGATAATAGCTCTATGTCATAAGGGATCCTATATTTTTCCCTAAGGTTGGCCAGTAGGTCGGATCTATAAAAGATGGGATTTTAGCTGCCCCACACTCTATGTCATCACTCCTCCTACCCTTTCCAGAAGGCAGTGCGCTACGCCCTAACTTAATAACTTTAACCAGGTTGGCGGTGTTGGTAATTTTCACTCCCATCTCAACAACTAACTCACTCAGGTCAACGTCCCCTCTAGTAGAAGATGCAATGAATTAAAGTTTTATAAGTTCAAATTCAAAAAAAAACTTACGAGTTTGGTTGAAGGGTGGTAATGATGAAACACCAGAAAAGTTGCAAAGACACTAAGGAAAACAAGGAGGAAGAAATGAACTTAAGAACAAAGAAGGAAAATTGGAAAATTCTTGAAGAAAATACCTTGGAGAAAGTTTGAAGTTTGAAAAATGTTAATGCAGAAATTCGCGAGAAACAAATTAATTTTTCCCCTAAGCTTTTGCCTTTTATAGGCAGTACTTTTTAATCCCAACCGTTGGATGTCGATTTGGGTCATCGAACCATTCGTTTGAAGATTAAATCTGAGCCACTCATCACGTCTGCTATTTCTTCTTTTGTGGCTTAGATCAGAGCGTCTGCCCCACGGCACTCATGTGCCTGATGTTTGTAAAACACGTGGGGAGACAATCATCATAGCATATTAAAATGGTGACGGTTACGTGTATAAGAAGTTGAACCGCTTCATCTGTCTTTTCTTGAAAACTTACCACGACAGCAAATCATTTGGGTGCAATAACTAAGGATGCTTTGTGTTCCTCAAATGTGTTAAAGTCAAACTCCTCATAATTATCAATGATGAGGCCGGAGGGTCAGACACACCCTCTGCGTCCAGTTGGAATGAAGCTTCAGCTTTATAAAGGCATTTCGGGTAGAAGCACTTCACCATTACAAAGGCACTTCGAGCAGAATCACTTCAGCCTTGCGAGAGCACTTCAGACTTCCTATGCTCTGCTAACACTGCTCCAGAAAACAAGATGTCTGCAAGTATACGAATTCAAGATAGCACTATTAGGAGGTTTGCAAAAGTTGTGCACATTGGGGATTGCAACATGATGTAAATCACCCGCTGATGAGATTTTATCTGCTTACAAAGTTCATGCATTACATAAATAAATATGTCTAGACTTGGGAAACTATGATTACGCCTCATCATCGAGGCTCAAAGTAAAATTTTCCATGTAGCAATTCACGTAGACAGAAATTCACCAGAGACCCAAGTGGTCAAAATACAGCGAAATAGTGTAGATTACCGAAGCATTGCCTCACCCAGTGAAGCAATGCACTTAGGATGAAACACGGTTTAAAGAAACAAAGAAGAAGCTGAAGCTCTTGACTTAGAGGATCGTTTCCGAGTCTCTGAGTTCAACCAAAGCTCATAAGTCGACGTCATCTCTTGCAAAATATTTAAGTATCATTTAGAAGTGATTGATATAACATTTGCAATATAAGGTGTTAGGGTGTCAGCCTATTGTATAGGGCGGTTGACCCTCTATATCAAGGTATTAATTATATGAATAGATAATGATGTGAGGCCTCAACTAAAGAGATAATGCCACGTAGTTCTAATCCAATGGACACCACGTCGGCCATGGCAGTATAAATAGATCATTTTTGTAACTTTGAAGGGTTTGGAAAAATTGGAGTTAGAATTATTATCTTATGATGTCTTGAACTCTCAATAGAGAATCAAGAAGAAACATGGCACATTTTCTTACAAATTATTGTATTTCCATTTTACATCGAACACTTAGTGAAAAATTGTATAAGTCAATGGTCTTATAATCTACAATATTCTTCTATTTTCTAGCCTTCCACATATTCTAGCAAGATCTTTGGTTAGTAGCTTGGCTCTCGTTTAGGTAATCATTGTTAGCGTGATCATCTTTGCTTTACCCACCGGAGCTCGAACATTTTTGTCTCTTGCTGTGAAGCACTCCCGATTTTCAAATCTGCCTCTTATCTCATCGTTTCTCTGGTTGAAACGCGCTGAAATTGGTTTGACATGGTGAGAGTAGGCCCAACATCTGTTAGCTCATTTTTCGAGGTCAACATATATAGTGTCAAGTTTTGTAATATAATAATAATGATAGGATGTCAAACCAACGGAGATTGATATTTAATTTCCACCAAGTACAATAATTGTGTAGCTCTTTTTATCTAGATGGATGAAATTTGGAATCAATAATTTTAACTAAGTTAACGCGATGAATGTGGAGACAAATTCAATAAATAAATGTAAGTTAGAAGAATAATCAAGATGAGAAAATCTAGAGTTATAATTTCACCTAACTATCAAATATGATTCTCAATTATTTCATTATTTTTAATCAATTTTTCCAAGTTTATAAATAAGAATCCTAATTTAATTCTATTCCCTCTCTCGAGTGCGGAGTAAAAAATTTACCTATATTTCAATTCAAATATCTCTCTTCTGAATTAAAATCTAGAAATTATCAAGTTCATAATTCTTATGTGATACATGCTTTAAAATAATTATACTTTTTCCCGAAACCTATAATTTTCTAAGTTGTGTTATTCTAAGATTTCACCTAAATTTTCCTCTCTTGAGTGCCGAAATTTAAAGTATCAAATTATTCAATTGATCAGATAATTGAAAGAATTAAACCAATAACACAAATAAACTTTAATGGAAAAATTGAAAGAAATAACTAATATAAAATCAAAACATGGTCTCAAGTTTAATTACATCAAACCTTAGATATTGAATTTAGTTCAAGATAGAAAACATGATAACTATCAAATTTATCAAGAACAACATAAAGGAGAAAAGAGAAAAAACTATTGTTGTAGAGATTCAATATTCTTCGATGTATTGATGTTGATTTCTTACTTTGTTCCATGCTTCTTGCCTTCTTGTGTCATTGAATTCCTACCTTGAAATTGGTCTTTAGGGTTGTATTTATAGTATTTTGAAGTCTTGAAAAAGTTATTGTCGGATTGGGCAAAACAAAAAGTCCAAAAAAAAAAAAAATTCAAAATTGCTTTTCTCGTCGACGGTGTCACGACCTATTAGCTTTGATTCCTTCAAGCCTCAACTTTCACATTTTACGCCAATCTATTTTACCTATAAAACAACACAAACAAATACATCAAAATGTTCTAAATTGCTCAAAGACAATGAAAGTATCAAGTTTAAGTGGCACTAAAACAATGGGTGAAACTCATCAAATATCCCCAAACTTAATTCCTTGCTAGTCCTCGATAAAGCATAAAAAATAGGAAACTAAAGACACACAAAGATGATTAAACAAACACAATCACCTAAAATAGGTTTAGTTAGTTGGCTTGCCTTTGTGATTCAATATTAAAAACATTATATCAAGTCTATAAACTGCTTCAAAGTTATAATGCCAAATTAAAATTCTCACTCATCCAATGCAAAACGTGTGTGTATGAAGAATTAATTGTAACGCTATACATTCACAAGTTGATCCAATTCCAGATCTTAAAAGTTAAAATATATCCTTTCTTCTCTCATGGGATTCACATACCCAAACTTGTTTTCTTTTATTCTCTTCCCAAAGTGTATTCTAAATTATTTCCAACTTCTACATTCTTACACCTCTTAAATTTGGTTTAGTCTAACCGATAATGTTAACAATTTATGCATGTGATGATTCTCCTGATTTATTTGTACAACGGTAATCAAACTTATACCAAGTGATTCAAATTCACTAGTTATCTAAGCCACATCAATTTAGTCACAATTGCACATTTCCTTGCTTATTTTGATATTTTCATAGCTCAATACTTGAAAGTTAAAGACACTACACACTAGTATTTTTTTCAACATGGATGGAATCACAATTCTAAATCATATCTTTCACGTGTTCGAACATCCCAAATTATGCTATATTTGGATTATTGGTTGGAGATCCCTCCAAGTTGATTCCATTGCGCTATGTGTATCAACCTTGGATTCAGTTCGAAGTTATTTGCAGCCACTGCCTAGGGTGCAATATCAGAGTAGTTGTCATTAACAACTAGTATGACGTAATCCCTTATAGCACATTGTTGATTATTTTGATTACCTGCCTATTCTTCCTATTCTACCATTGTTTCAAGTTCGTTTCTTTGTAAACCACTTAGAAAATGAAAAGTACGTTATTATACTGCAAGTATACGGTATCAAGTTTTGTAATATAATAATGGAGTTAGGATGTTGAATCCACATAGATTGATATTTAATTTCTACCAAGTACTGTAATTGTGTTGCTCTTATTTTATCTAGATGAATGAAATTTGGAATCAATGATTTCAACTAAGTTAATATGAAGAATGTGGATACGAATTCAACAAATAAATGCTAGTTAGAAGAATAATCAAGATGAGAAAGCATAGGATTATGATTTCATCTAACTATCAAATGTGATTCTCAATTATATAATTATTTCTAATCAAATTTTCTAAATTTATAAGCAAGAACCCTAATTTAATTCTACTCCATCTCTCGAGTGTTGAGTAAAAATTATTCCTATATTTCAATTCCAATATCTCTATTCCGAATTAAAGTTTAGAAATTATCAAGTTCGTGATTCTTATGTGGAATGTGCTTAAAAGGAATTATAATTTCTCTCGAAACCTATGATTTACTAGGTTGTGTTAGTGATCAGGTACTTGAAAGCATTAAACGAATAACACAAATAAACTTTAATGCAAAAATTGAAAGTAATAACCTATATTAAATAAAAACACGGTCTCAAGTTTAGTTACATCAAACCTTAGATATGGAATTAGTTCATGATAGAAAACATGGAAACTATCGAAACTATCAAATTTATCAAGAACAACATAAAGGAGAAAAGAGGAAAAAACTATTGTTGTAGAGATTCAATCTTCTTCGATGTATTGATCTTGATTTCTTGCTTTGTTCCTTGCTTCTTGCCTTTTTGCGTCGTTGAATTCTTTCATTGAAATTGGTCTTTATGGTTGTTTTCATAGTATTTTGAAGTCTTGAAAGAGTTAGGGTCGAATTGGGTCGGGAAAAGAGTAAAAAAAAAAAAAAAATCAAAATTGTTGTTCTTGCTAGCGGCACTGCGACCGATTACTTCTTGGCGTTGCGGCGCCAGATCTCTGGTTCTACTGGAGCTTCCGTGCCGGCTTTTCTGCTGTTTCCACAGAGCCAAGATGTTGCGGCGCCACTTTTCCACCTTTGATCTTTGGCTTTTGTTTCTTCTTCGACCTTTTTTCTTTCCATTCCTCTTCTCCTTTACTCTTAGATTCCTTCAAACCTCAACTTTCACCATTTACACCAATCTACCTTATCTATAAAACAAAACGAACAAACAAATTAAAACGTTCTAAGTTGCTCAAAGACAACCAAAATATCAAGTTTAAGTGACATTAAAATATTAATTGAAACTCACTCCTCAGTTGTACGTTGAGCGTTTTAATTGAGTTTAGGAAGAAGTATTGAAAGTTAGAAATCCTAATTCTATACACCAAAAGTAATAAAATCGTTATAAGGAATTGAGGTAAAATCGAAATTACAAGTACGAAATTTCTAAAAATTAGGACAAAATTGAAAAACATGGTCGATTCATGTAGTGGTTCCATACAGCAATGAACTTAGGCTCCAAACAAGAAGTTGAGAGGGTGGTGAAACTCTTGTTTTGTGAAGTTCATTGAGTTAGTAAGTCTCATTTTCTTGTAGTTTTCGAAAATTATCTGTTTTTGCTCGTTTTCCTTTTTCTTTTCTTTTTTTTTTTTCACTGTTTGTTGTGCATTTGGGAGATTCTTTCCCAACTAAAATTATAAAGTAAAACATTAAATTAAATTCAGATTTGTGATTTCCCATTTTCAGAATTTGAACCCGAGTCCAATTAATCTTGAAAATGCTGAATTCCTCCAGGACCTATCGTCGATCTTATTATTGTAATTAACAAGTGCTCAATAGGTTCTTCAATATCTAATTAATTATTTAATATCAGACAATATTGAAGTTGAAAAATAAATTAAAATATTGTCTAAGCACGGGAATTCTAGCTACGCTTTAAATGCCACAATAAAATAGCAAGTCTTCGAGGATATTAATCTCGAAATCTAATTTCTCATAGGATGAGTTATTTAAATTTTATCAATCTTGTTAAGAGAGAGATCCAAATTTATATATGTTGATTATTATTTTTTATATTTAGGCGATAGTTGAAATATGACTCATCTTAATTCACATTTTAGTGTCACCTTAAAAGCGTGTTGTTTTAAATAGGTATGGAAATTATTTAAAAAGCAATATTTAAAGAATCGTTTGCATATAAAGTTGGACAAAACATTATAAGTCAAAATCAAAAAGAAAAGCATGTTATTTAATCAAAACTTGGAACAATTCATGCACGCACAATACGAAACTACGAGGAAACACACCGTTCAGCAGCCGTGTGGAAGATAATTAACAGTATGCTTGACTTGAGAATTTTAAACAAGCATATAAAATAACCTGATTGAGGGCATATATTTAAAAATAAATGTACTTAACAAAAGGTCAAATGTATTTGTTGAACATTGATGATTCTGGACAACATAGAGTATTTGAAAAAATAGAATATAAAATTTATGAAATAATTGAAGTTAAAATTTTAGTGAACTACTAGAGTAGGAACAACTTGATTGTGTAATTGATGTTTAAAAGAATTGTCTGACCATTGAATTGAAAAGACAAAGGATCAAATGTGAAGGACTCAAGATTTTGAAAAGAAAATACTAAACAAATTTTAGTTCTTAAAAATTAAACTGGGGAAACCGGTTCCTGTTCTAATATTTGGGCGAATAAGAAAATTTCTCGACTCTTAAATAACTTTGCAATTTGCATCTTTCTTATATTTTACAAATATAGATGTAAAGGTTTCTCCAGACACAACATAGGACAAAAAATAAAGCAGGAAAAAACGGTGGCGGCTTCATTATTAAGATGAAAATTTTCAAAGATGTAGACTAATGATAGTGAAATTTTGTCATGGACTAAAATTTAGATTTTAATCTAAATCTAAATTAACAATTAATTAATTTTAATCACATATTTCATTGGATCTATTTTAATCACACATTTAATTAACTTTCATCAAACTTTACTAAGTCCATGTTTGGTGAAAATTGAAATCTATTTTAATTTAAATTAAAGTTAACAATTGATTTCAACTACATATTTTATGGTGACACAACATTTTAATCATACATTTCATCATTATTTTATCAAAATTTTCAAAAATTCTGATTTTAATCCATACTAGACATGAGTTAAATATCTTATTTTAATCTCCACCAAATAAGAGCATTAAATTTTACGAATAAGTGTGACTAACGATATTTTAAAGAACTATTATTAGTCAATGCATCCAAGTTTCACCATTTGGGTTATTAATCCCTAAAGACGTTTATTACCTAAACACTACTTTTGTTGAAATTTTTCATCTTAATGATGAAGTCCGCATTACCTTTTCCACTTTTAATTTCTCTTGTATTTATTTGGAAAAACCATTACACGTATATTTGTAAAATATAAGAAAGATGGAAATTAAAAAGTTTTTAAAACAGTCTCGAAATTTGTTGATTCACGTAAAAATTAGAACTGGAACCGATTTTATTAGTTCATTTCTTAGTAAGAAATTTTGTTTCATATTTTTTTTACCGCGGTTTTGACTCATTCACCTTTCATCAAGGCCGGTCCTAAAATTTTGGATGCCCGACATTTTAAAACGATGCCTATTTCATGAAATTTAAAAAATATATATATTTCAATAATATTATATCATCGCAAAATTATGATATTTAAATGCTGTTTATTTTTTTAAACGTCGTGATAAGAAAAATACAAATAAAGTTCAAAAGCACATTTTAAATTCATCAAAATTCATGTTATCAACACATAACCATCCAAGCCCCTAAAATTTTTGTGTAATTCCACATGAGAAAACCTTGAGATCAGAAACATCAAATACCACGTGTAAAATTTGAAATACAACAAATTAAGTAAACATATTTCTTCCCTTTTCCTTGATATCATTTAAGGCATGATACAATTTGAAAAAATTATAACTAGTCAATTACATTATTCTTAACTTTATGATCTTATGCAATTGCATATCATACAAAGTCAAATGCATACAATTAATAAAAAAATAATCCATAAATGAAAATAGTTGAGCACAACACACTGAAATTAGCTATGAAAAAGCCTAGACCATTTGAATCTTTTCCCTTGCTTTAATAAAAATATCTTAGTATGATATGAAATTAGGAATAAAAAATATAACAATGTTAAATAAAAATCATCAAATCATTTGTCTATCTTTTAATTCATTTTACATAAACATTGTACCATTTAACTTAACATAATAATTAAAGTTTTAAATTTTAAAACTAATAAATATTATAAATATATATACACAAATAACAAAATTATTTTGATGTCCGTACAATGATGAGGTCCTGTGTGATCGCTCAACTCGTGTACTCTCATGACTATCTCTAATGAGGAATAAACTTTAGTTAGCTAAACAGGAGCTGATTATGCTCGGTCAATGTCTCATGGGAACCCATGAATTCACACCCGAAAGCGATCACAGGAACGCATTAGATTGATGGATATTTCGTTAAGAAAATTCGTTTTGCAAACTATCTTTTAAAGCATTTGATAACTGTTTTAAAAATCCATTTAATAGAAATTTGATTGGTGAAATTATAGATTTTATGCATATTTGAAATGAAAAGAGACATTAGAAATAGATATTTTCGATGGTTCGATAGTAGGCGGTGGCTGTGGAGGCCTCGTCGATGAGGGTACTTTAGGGAATGCAATTGGGATAATTAATAGGTAATTTGAGGTGTTTGGATTTGAAATTGAGTGTAGGTTTATAAAAGGTTTTAATAAAATAGATGGGGATTGTTATATTAGATTAAGGTTGAGATCATTTGTCAAAATTTTTACGTTTACCATTTATCTTACTAAGGTTTTTGATAAATAAACTTGAGAAAGAAAATCATCCTCTAATTTAAACTAATCTAATCTAACATAACAGATATTTGTTTTATTAAGATACTAAAATTGGGCACTCTACCAATCAATAAATCTATTACCATAAATACTATTCCTCGTCCTTGCCTTTTTTTTTTTTTTCGAAAGTCCTAACTTATAGGCAAATTTCATTGTTGAAAGTATATTTGATTTATTAAATATAGGTATTCAAGGTACTATGTTATCAACAAATATGCACTACTCATATCTAAATTATTATTTAATGTAGGTGTACATTAGGAAAAAAAAAACAGAAAAAATTATATTTCGAATTATATTTAGGCTAAATATATTCACAGCATAATTTTTAATAATTAAACTATATTTTAATTGCATCAAATGTTTTTAACCTTTACACATTACCATACTTATTTCTCAATTTTTTTTTCTTTACCGCAGTCTTATTCTGAAGTTAACATTAATTGTTTGTAATTATGATTTCTCTTCAAAATTTTATTTAGGATAGAGTAAAAAGAATCAATTGCCCATTGTATATTTGAATAAACAAAACTAATAATACTGTAAAAATGCGATTAAATATTTTATCCTCATTTTAAAGTACGTTAACAATATTTTTAGATGAAAAATCATGATTAAGGATAAACAATTTTGATCAATAAAATGGTAAAAATAATAATGTGATAAAAAAAAATTAAGGATATATGGGTAATAATGAATAAAGGTTAATGACCCTATTATAAATAGGGTAATTAGCACATAACGTCCCCACCTTTCTTTATTATTGCGGAAAACATTCATACATTTCATTTTTTGGCATTTTCATCATTATTTTCACATTTTATTGCGCAAAAGGTCATGTTTACCTATTTTCTCAATTAAGATTTATGAAATGACTAATATACCATTCTCTTTAAATAAAACAAAAAGAAAAAGAAAAAAATAATTGCAGTCACAACCCTCATTTTTTAAAAAAAGTTCAAATAAATCCAAAATAAATTATTAAAATAGTAATTAGACATAATGTCCATATCTTTCACAATTATTGCACAAAACATCCAACCTTTTTTTGGCATTTTCTCCATTAATTATACATTTAATTGCATAAACCATCATTTCTGTCCATTTTCATCCAATTTCTCAATAAAAAGCCATAAAATGACGAATATACCCTTCCATTTAAATAAAAAGTTAATTGCAGCCATAGTTCCAAATTTTTTTAAAAGTGCAAACAAGTCCACAATAAATTATTAAAAAAATAATTTTTTTTTAAAAAAAGTGCAAACGAGTCCCGATTAAATTTATTTAAAAATTAAAAAAATTAAAAATTGTAAACGAGTCCCAAATAAATTATTAAAGAATTAAAAATTAAAAATATATTTTTATTTATTTAAATAGGAATGTATATTCGTCATTTCACAGCTTTTTTATTGAGAAAATGGATATAAATGATGATTTTGCAATTAAATGTGTAATTAAGGGTGAAATGACAAAAAATTAAAAAAAAAGTAGGGACTTTTTTGCAATAATAGGGAAATGTATGGACATTATGTGCTAATTACCCATTTAATAATTTATTTGTGACTTATTTGAACTTTAAAAAAAAAAAAACTAAGACTGTGATTGCAATTAGTTTTTTTTTTCTTTTTGTTTTATTTAAAGAGAATGGTATATTGGTCATTTCATAATTTTTAATTGAAAAAATAGGTGAAAATAATCTTTTGCGCAATAAAATGTGAAAATAATGGTAAAAATGTCAAAAAATGAAAGGTAGGAACATTTTCCACAATAACAATGAAATGTGGTGACGTTATGTGCTAATTATCCCTATAAATATGGTGTATTTAAAAAATATATATATATAGAGAGAGAGAGAGAGATCATTACCCTTATATTTAATATATACTTTGTTGGTCGTAGGTAATACTACCATTTCTAATTAAGAAATCCAAAATCTTTCTTCAACTCAAATCATTATATTGGGACAGATTCCATACCCATACACACACTCACAAAATCAAGCTATATGATTCCCAAATACGTTCCCTCAGCTCAAATTCCTTTTGAATTTCAGATGATAAACGAAGATTAAACCCTGCTATGCATTGTAGCTGATTGACTTGAAAAATGCTCCAATGGAAGAGGAATTTTTCAGTTAAAAAGTTAGGTTTGATTAATGCATAAATTGATTGTCAGTTTTGTTGCTTAATTTGTTGTATAAATCACGTTTTGTATTCAATGGATTCCAAAATATTAGTGAGCTAGGACGACCATTGACCGTCAACTGCCAGAATAGAATAGAAGATCGTTTATTAATATTTAATTAAATAATATTAAAAACTCTTCAATCAATATATAAAGTTACTACACCCACACTTAAATACATATCCACACCTAGTAATATGACTGTGTACAGAATTTAGACACTATTATTGTGATTCTTCTCTTCATTCATGGATGTGTGCGTGCTTATGTGTTAATTCCCTTAAGACGATGTTCAAATCATACATTCCTCTATATGTCGTGCTACATCAATGTTGGAAATTTCATTAGATTGAATTGAACTCTCCTTCTATGAAATTTCTAGTTCTCTTTTTATCGTTCTCTCAAAAATTTCAGGTGTACTTAAAAAACGCATGAATATGCCATTGATGGACAAAAAATGTGTAAGTAAATTATTGCTTATATCAGCCAAATCTTAATATGACTTATCATTCTCCTGGATTGTAGCCTAATAATCTAAATCATATCTTCAAAGTTACCTTTACATTTTTCTCTCTTGACAATAATAAAATCCGAGTAAAATCACTACTTCTACCCAGACAAAATATCTTTCACCATCCAGTGAAGTGGAAAAAGAAAAGAAAGAAAAACAAATTAATTTCATAACTTTAGCAACAACAATGATAAAGCAATTATGTACTAAAGACTTGGATATCATAGCCCAAAAAGCTCAAAATAATCAATTCAAAGTTGGATTTTAAGATTAGTGATCTCGAGTGAGCCACTATCTTGTGAAAGATGCACTAAATGTCTACAATTTAAGATGGAACCAAGACTCTATATGAATAACATATTAAATCAAGATTTAAAATCAATGCAAGATTTTGTTATGTTAACTTTGAAATGTGGATTTGGTGAACCATGGAGCATTAGTAGGTGGACAAATTGAATACCCATTACCCATCTTTTGGAATATGATCTTTAGCATAATTGAAGCGAGAAATGAAGGGTTCCACTAGCCCAGAAGCTAACTTATCATTTTTCTTCTCAGGAAACACCACAAGATTGCATATTTTCATATTCCAATCAAAACCCATAAACAAGAATTAAAAACCCGGTCACTCCCAAGGTTGAAGGCTCGGCAATGGCGCAGCGAGAGGGAGATATAGGGTTTGGTCTACGCCTCACCTTTGTCTGTTTTTTGCAAATTAAATTTGTCGTATGGTATGGGACTAGGTGCAATACAAAGCGTAATTAACGGGCCTAATTTTTTTTTTTTTCTAAACAAAATAAAGGCTCAAAATTAAGGGAAAAAAAGGGCCCAAATCCAAACTAAACTTTTTTTTCTTCCTTCCCTAATTCATCCCCGACTTCAAGCTTCCCATCGACAATAGGAGTCTGCAACAATGGCAGACTTAACTTATAAATTCCGACGGAACCAGCACGGGTGGCCAGCGGCCGACCCAGGATTTTAAGTCAGCCCGAGCCACCGTGAGTCGTCGACCATTTTCAACAATAAAATATTAAGAGCCCGTTTGATACCTTTTTTTTTATTTTTTTTTGCAAAAAAATGCATTTTGAAATATTGATTTGATGGAGCGTGTGGTTAAAAATAAGGAAATTTTTTGAATTTGAATGTAGTATTATTTTATTGAAAAATGTGCGGTTGAAAGAAGAAAAAATATAATTTGAAAAAAGGAAAATTAAACAATGTTTGAAATTTAAATATAACAATTATTTTGTTCAAACTCATCGTATATAATTTTTTTTGTAAAAATTAACAATATTTATCAAATGATATTGTAGCCAAGTTTTGTATAATTTAAAATAATAGCATGGTTTGAATTTTCATTATTGCATTAAAACATCTAAAATATAACATATATTAGTTTGATAAATTTAATAACAAATTTCCAGAGTGGCGCAACGGTCAAGCTTCCATATTGTACCCTGAGCCTAAGGTAAAGCGTTTGAATCTCCCTCTCTTATTACATTTAATTTTGGTAAAGATTATATTTCATAATAAAANCTAAAATATAACATATATTAGTTTGATAAATTTAATAACAAATTTCCAGAGTGGCGCAACGGTCAAGCTTCCATATTGTACCCTGAGCCTAAGGTAAAGCGTTTGAATCTCCCTCTCTTATTACATTTAATTTTGGTAAAGATTATATTTCATAATAAAAATGTTGAAAAATGATTCGAAACTTGAACCTCTCTTGAGTAAATGTTAGTCCTAGCCAGTTGAGTTACAAGAAATTTGTGAAACTAAAGGAACTTATCAGTTATATATTTTAAAAAGTTTATTCAATGTCAAAAAAAAAAAAATCTGCTCTGGCGGATTCAGCACGGGCGGCCGCCGAGGCTCGTTGGGTGCTGGGTCCACCAGTGTGGGTGGCCGCACCACCTCGTCGCGTGCTGGCTCCTCGAGTGTCTGTATTTTGTGTTCTTAGTAATAAAATTGCAAACTATATACAGTCATGTTAAATCAAAATTTAATAATAGTTAATATTTATCAAGCACTTGTGTTAAAATTTGATTTCCTATATCTTTTTATTTTTCAATCTTATTTATTAATACAAAATATGTTATGAAGCAGTGACTTTAGTTTCAATTTTAGTATTTTATATGATACTTTTTGTTTGATTCGAGCGTTGTTACAAATACAGAAACAATGTATGCAAGATGTGCTATCACGTTGTTTGAAAACCTTGATATTCAATGCATTTTGGCTCATGAACATAGTTGATTTGTAGAGAATGTTTCCCGGAGATTTTGTTATTCAAATGACTAATGAGTTCATGTAGTAAAATATTGTTCATTTATAGCGCAAGTGTAATAAAACATTGTTAATTTATAGCTTATGGTGATATGTTTGATAAATGTAAATATTACAATTATCTTGACCGTAAAAAATACTTTTTGAGAGTAATTTTATGACCTAGATAATTAACTTTTGCGTGTTTTTATTATCCAATTTTGAACGATAATGGGTGAAAAAGTACAATAATTGAGCAGAAAGTATCAAAATTGAACATATTTGAAAGTTGGGACCAAAGAGATGCGTTTGGAAGTTGAAGGACCTCAATTGAAATATCCAAGGACTCAATCCAGACAAAAAAGAAAAAATAGCGACCAAATTGCAAAGTCAATCGATAAATTCCAGCCATTTGAATAATTGTAATTGGGCTAGAATTATGGTTCTCTATCCTCTTTGAACTCTATCTTAGACCTGATTTATGTATATAAATAGGAATCTTTCATTCTAAAAAAAAAAGGGATGTTAGAGATACAATCATGGGGCATACACATCCGGATGCATTGCATCTTCAACATTTGTGTCTCAATTTGGGGTTTGAAGGTTAAATAATACAATTGATAGGGAGATTTTACAATAATCCTAGAAGAGTTTGAATTCAATTGTTGGGAATTGGGTGTCGAACAACATCAATTGCTTGGATTCTTTTCTTCCTTTATTGTAATGAATCTAATGATGCTTTTCATACTTTTCTTATTTGATTTTTTAATTATAATTGCTATATAATTAGTTGTTATGAAGAACGGCATACCTTGAGGTTAAATGTTAATTTAAAGGAAAATTACAACAGCGGTACATAACCTTTTCAATTTTTTGCAGATTTTACTATAACCTTCAATTTGTTTAGTGAAGTTCCCTAGCCTTTTAAAAATATGCAGTTGAGGTCCAATAAAATCAAAATTTGATCAATTTTAACCAAATTAGAAGTGTAAAATTGTAACTTTAGAATTACCACATTAAATAAATAATCAAAAATAAAAACCAAAGAAATAGAAAAAATTGTGGTCCTCCTCCAAACCCCTGGCCCCTATCAAATCCCCTTTCTCACCCCTACTCCTTTCCCACAGCCACCAACAACATTGGACACAACCATCGGAGGTGGTGGAAAAGGCAAGATCGGAGATAGTAGAGGCGGAGTGTGCATAAGTGGAAAGAAACCAAAGAAAAATCCAAAACTAGCAATCAACAAAGTGAACAACTGCAAATCCATATATTCATACCAATCATGCAAAATCAGTTTAAAGACCCTCCCCACATTTGGTTGTTTCAAACCCTTAAAAGTTTTTTATTGTTCAAGAAATATCAAATCATTATCGATGTGGATTTTTTTTCAATAAATTGGGTTTGAAATTTGAAATTATTTGAATCTCAGCTACATATCACGGCTTCTAGGCGATGATCTTGATTCCCAGAATCGAACACAAAATGTTGAGGGATTATACAATAACTGTCCCAATATTTTTTCCCCAAAATTCTCTTCTTCAAGAATGTAGGGACAGAAATGGCCGACAACAATTGGATTACTGGGCACTTGGATTTGTCTACTAACCAACCACCTTTGATGGTTGTGGCCAATTGGTCGACTGGTGGTGATGCCAACGTTGCCAGTGGCTGTAGGAAAGGAGCGGAGGTGGGAAAGGGGATGGGGTAGGGTGGGGGTTTGGAAGAGACAACCTTTTTTCTATTTTTTGGTTTTTTATTTTTTATTTTGTTTATTTATTTAATCTGATAATTCTAAAGTTACAATTTTATACCTTTTAATTTAGTTAAAATTGATTAAATTTTGATTTTATTGATCAACTAATAGTCAAATGAACGATTTCTATCCAATTGGACCGCAGTTGCATATTTCTAAAAGGTCGACCATCGCTGGCACTAATTGAAGGTTACAATAAAGTCTGTAAAAATTGAAAAGGTTAAGGACCGTTGCTGCAATTTTTCTTTTTATTTAATTTGAAGATTTCATGCAACTTTATTAGGTGTTAATTACTTATTGTGTATTTATTAATTCAATTGGTTGAACACCAATTGTTTGATTTAAGGATAATATTGAAATCGAGAGAAGATATATTTGTCCAGTTCATGCATTAAGTAAAATATGTTTATAAAATATCAAGATATACTTTTTTAGGCTATGCAATCATGATTGAATTCCTAAGATTTGAGTTTACATGTATGTAAATTTACATATAGATGTAGTAAATTTGGCCATGTGAAAATAGTTTTTTTTTTTTTACTCGAGAGAGATTATTAACTAAAATTGGTTAATTCGATAGTTAATACATATGAAAAAGGGACGAAATCAATTTGGATTGATTGAAAGTTAAATAACTTGAGTAAAATCGAAATTCCTAACCACTTAATCCCAATAGTTTTCCACAATTAGGTTAGTTAGGTTATTATAGATTAATTTAGAATAAATTAGTTAGAAAATAAACAATTGATTTTATAATTTTCACCACATTAATTTAGATAGTTATATTAGAATAAAAATTAATAGTAAGTATTAGTTTATGTGTGAATGATACACAGACTCAAAAATTACATTTTATTACTTGCAAGATTCGTATACTTGTAGAATCATTCGAAGTTTTGGTGTTAATTATAGCTTTGATTTAAATTTTTGTATTTTTCTGACCACTTAGTCTCAATAGTTCTCCACAAACTGAGTTAGTTGGGTTGACATAGATTAAGTTAGGATAATTAGTTAGAAAATAAACAATTGATTTGATAATATTCACCACATTAACTTAGGTTAAAGTTAGGTTGGAATAAAAGTTGACAGTAAGGTAAAGTCTATGTGGGCAATACATGGACTAAAAAAATATATTTTATTACCTCCACAATTCGTACACTTGTGACATCAATAGAACAAATTCCGGTGCCACTGCAGGGGACTATTTTATTTACTTTAATTTTTATTGTAAATTATAGCTTTGATTTATGTATTTATTCTTTTTAAGTTGATCTACCTGTTTTTCTTGATTTCATTGATAGGGAACTAAAGAAAGCAATAGCTCAACAACACATGAGATGGGAGATCGCGAAATGGATGAATGCAACATGCCTATTGGGGATTTCTTTATTCTAACATGCTTTAAAATGAGAAGATATGATGCACTTGTTGAAATTGGTGAGGATGACTCGTCTTTGGGAGTACTATGGAGACTACCAAGTTTTCAAGTACGACGAGGATGATTTGCCAATGGGCATGGTAATGGGAGATTCAGTATAAGAAAATGACAAAGGTTAGGAAAGATATACTGAAAAATATGAACAAATGGATGTGAAATATAGCAATGAGCTTCTAGAACTCATGGTTGATGCTGCCACTCATGGATGGCGTGTTAAGCAAGATAACTGTAGAAATATATACTTCCTTATCTTAACGAAAAGTTTGGGATTGAAAAAACTTATACCTAATATAAAAGTTGTGTGAAATGGTTTAAAAAATTGTGCAACAAATATTCTATGCTTATGCGTCGTCTCTAATTTTTGAATAGAACCCGTGACAAAAAATTCACTGCTAATGATGAAGTATGGGACGATTACTTTACGGTGAATTTCTTTTATTTAAAAAATTTATAAAGTTTAAAAGTAAAAGTTAGGGATTTGTATGTTCCTTTAGTTAGCACTTACAATTTTTTCATTAATAGTCTCATCTTGACAATAGAGACGATAGAAGTTACCACAAAGACACTTTTGTAGACTATGAAGATTTGAGAATTGCAATTGGGAGTGGAACTATTGTTGGGACACACTTAATTGCACTAAGGATTGATACTGATACAAGAACATTTGAGACAGAAGAAAGAGAAGATAGTAGCAATTTAATAGATGACTTCCTATATGATCCTGATAGTGAGGCATTTTACAAACCGATAAACAAGACCATGTTTGATGCACATTATTCTCCCAAAAATGCATTTTGAATAGTGAATGATGAAAAATATGTGGTTAAAAAATAAGGAAAAAATTTATATTTGTGTGTAATATTATTTTATTGAAAAATGTATGGTTGAAAATAAGAGAGAAAAATATATTTTTAGAAGAATGAGTATCAAACATGGTGCATGTATATTAGTTACCATCTCTTGAGCACTCTACTCAACCAGTACCCCCTAAGCCTAGAAGTTCAGAGGTTCTCCCAACAGTTCGAAAACGGAATACAACTGAATTTGAAGTAAAATCTAGCTCGTTTGATCCCAAAAGTACCCAATCAGATGTTATAGACAAGCTCGATCGTATTGTTGACAAGATCAGTCGTGCTATTGAGTCTATTGACACTAGAGAGCATAATTGATGTGATGCTATCGAGGAGATCCCAAACTTGGATGATGATACTCATGGTAAGGCCTTTGATTTGCTGAATAATAAAGCAAATAAATCTAACATGACAACATAAGAGTGTTATAAATGGATAATATTTAAATTGAAATGAGACATTTTTGGGACATGATTGATGGAGAATTTTATAGTTTTGGATCAGTAATCTAAGGTTTATGGATTTTTTTAACTTTGCTTTGTGATTTAGACATGTTATTCACAAGACAAAGGCCAGTATCCACCAAACCACATAGATCTATATTTTTTATTATGTTTGCTTTCTTGGTTTTATGAGAGATTTCATTCCAGAAAATCTATTAACTGACCATTTATGTCCTCAATTATGATTCTCATCCTTTAGAAGCAACCTTCCAAAAGTAGATTATAATTGGCACTCTTAATCTTCAGTCTCTCAAATAAATGACTATTTCCCTTTCCATGAGTCTCTTAGCCCACATAACAAGTAGGATTTTTAATTTTTATTTTTTTGAAATAATTAAGAAATAAAATCAACGATAAATTCTAAGAAATAGTAAGCACTTGCTCATCACAAAACCAACATGCTGTCTTAATTCTTGAATCCACACTAAACATTGAGTATCGAGCATGCCTTTGGCCATGGCAACGTCTATGCCATATCCATTTTCCCGGAAAAGGATGCTAAAAAAAGATTTATGTTTGATAGAAATTAAAATTAAAATTTTAATAAGTCAAAATCAATAATTAATTTTAACCACAATTTTCATGGGTCCCATAACTTTTTGTCCACACATTTCATCATTTTTATCAAAATCTACTAAAAAGTTAATTTTAATCCATACCAAACAGAGACTCAACAAGATCCATTTATCTTTGTATTATTTAGGAAAAAAAATTCTTAAGGTCCCAAACATTTAAAAAGAGTTGTATTAATGGTTCCAACAATCATTTATTGCACTCGTGTCTCCAACTTTTTAATAACTATGACACTCGTGGGCCTTAAACTAGTGAACTTATGGGCCGAGGAGAGCTTAGCTTACACACTAGCACACATAAGTTTTTAAATATGATTTTGAAACTCATCATTTATTCGAACTTGGGATCAACTACTTTTAGTGTATGCAAAGTTAAAATTCTATACGAATAAATTTAAAAAAATAACAATTTATGATGAACAAAGATATCATTTATAGAATTAGAGTATTTGATATCAATGTTATTAAACTCAGCTCGAACCGATCGATCGGGCCAGAAAACTGGCGAACCGGGCCTTTGTCCGGTCCAGGTAGAGAAATTTGGTCCAATATAAGTGATCCAATTTTTTACTGGGTCAACGAACGATTTTGAATTCACAATGTCAGGTCGGTGAAACAATTTTGACCAGGATTCAAAATTTTCTTTAAAATTTTTTGGAAGTCCAAGGAGTTGAGCCTTATACTCTTTTAAGTTAAATGTATAGCTCCTCACCACTAGAGCATCGAACAGTGTTATTACTTTCTTGCAATAATCCATATTTATCCGGAAATCATTTATAATTATCTAAATATTTTGAAAAAATTGTAGTCCAATATTTTACTTTTATTTTAAAAAAGTACTATGTATTGAAAGATTAATTTTAGTTAAGATAATGTTTAACAAAATTATAATTTAAAAATATATACATAATTAGTGACAAAAAAAACTTAAAATATTTAATGTTATCTCAAAGAAAGAATTTCATACTTTAAATTTTTTTATAATTTTTAAGTCGGTTCGACCACTGACCCACCAGTCCAGTAACCCGAGACACAGTGCCTTGATTGAGTCGATGCCTCGATGGGTCTAATAACTATGTTTGGTATATTTATCTTGAAGTCAAATTAGATGCAGAAAGGTTAAGAAGTATAAGATTACGCTCTTTAATTTGTCTTCTTTGAGTCTTGATTTGTACTCAAACAAATTCTTATCACCGGCACTAAAAGCAGACTCTGATATATGAAAAATAGTTGTATATTGATGATCGTTCGTTCTCGAAAAATAAAGTAAGTCTAAGGGTGTGTTTGACCCACATTATTTTGGAAGAATGTATTTTGAAATAATATATTGATAGAAAATGTGTAGTTAAAAAAGAAGGAAAAATTATTGATGTGATGAAAAATATTATTTTATTGAAGAATGTGTGGTTGAAAATAAGTAGAAGAATGAGAATGAGAATTTAAATGGATACCAAACAGGGGCTAAATCTTTTGCATCTACTGACTCTACTATTATAAGTATGGCGTGAGTAAAATATCTTGCTAATTCTTTCGGTATTCCACCTCCACCTATATTCGAGGTACTTTGATTGGGGAAAGAGGAAGTACCAATATATGTCTTATTTCTACTAGAATTAACCGTTGTACATAATAATAATTCGGGGTTTTCCTTATCAGAATCTACTTAAGACACATTAGCGCTAGGTATTGGTATAGATGACCATCTAACATTTTTACCAGATCTTTGGGCAGTATATTTCACATAGAACAACTCTCTATATTATCATATGTAATTGAAATTTTAAAATTTTACGCATTTGAGATTTGGATTACAATAAATCTCTTATCCTCTAAATTATACCCAGGGTTCATTACATAAGTTAAAGGAAATAACATAGGTAGATTTTTCCAATATTTCTTTCTAACACGTATCAGGAGTGGTAAAAACAATAATAAGAGCTTCATAGCCTTTAAAAGAGTTTAGCAAAAGATGAGTTTTGTCAATGACCTATATCGGTGACAAAAGTTTCGGAATCCATTTCGTGTTCTTTACACTATTTTTTAAAAGCCCGTGTTCTACTAGGTGATAACGTAGGCAGTATATTCCACATAAAACAACTCTCTATATTATCACATGTAATTGAAATTTTAAAATTTAATGCATTTGATATTTGGATTATAACAAATCTTTAATCCTCTAAATTATACCTATGGTTCATTACATAAGTTAAAGGAAATAACATAGGTAAAATTTTCCAATATTTCTTTCTAATACGTATCAGGAGTGGTAAAAACAATAATAAGAGCTTCAAAGCCTTTAAAAGAGTTTAGCAAAAGATGAGTTTTGTCTATGACCTATATCGGTGACAAAAGTTTCAGAATCCATTTGTGTTCTTTACACTATTTTTTAAAAGCTTGTATTCTACTAGATGATAACGTAATAAAGATTAGAGCATTTCTAATTATGTTGAACTGATTTTCAATTAATTTTAAACCATCTTGCACAATTAAATAAAAAATACGATAAACACAATGGTTATGAAAAAGAATACCGTCAAAATGGGGATTAATAACCCGAGCTAATTATCAATTACTACTTTATTAACTGTTGCATTGTCAAACGTAAAACTACGAATTTTATTCACACAATGACTTCTTTAATAATACTTATTAAGAATTAAAAACGTTATTAACACAATGAAAAAAATTCAATTAATTTAAAAGTGATAATTCTTTTATGCATTACCCATAATTTATATATATACATGATTCAGACAAAAATGTATCACCATCACATTTATGTATATCACTTGTTAGCAATTATTTTTCATTGTAGCCTATTAAAAAAAAAAAAAAGAATACCGTCAAAATGGGGATTAATAACCCGAGCTAATTATGAATTACTGATTTATTAACTGTTGTATTGTCGAACTTAAAACTACGATTTTTATTCAGACAAAGACTTCTTTGATAATACTCATTAAGAATTAAAAATGTTACTAGCATTACGAAAAAAATCAATTAATTTAAAAGTGATAATTCTTTTTGCATTACTCATAATTTATATATATAGTGAGCAGTATCAACTATATAACTTTTTTTTATTAATACCCTGCATATGATTTAGACAAAAATGTAACACCATCATATTTATGTAAATCACTTGTTAGCAATTTTTTTTTT
>CAIGRP010044777.1:0-10611 GCA_903798385.1 Fraxinus cuspidata
ATTGGATTGACTTATATTTATATTTGCTCTATTTTGTTAATGGATTTTCGGATTTGTATCTTGATTGAATTATCGTACTGAGACCATAAAATTCTTCTCCCATTAATTTCATTATATTCGGATCGAATTCGTATCAAAATCATATCCACTGACAACCCTCGCCCTACCCCATTCCTATTCTCCACCACCATAAGTACACCAATTAGTATTGAAAATTCGATAAAAGTAGGTATTAAAAATAATATTTACTTACTCTAAATCTATTCTTATTAAAATTTTAAAATTTTAAAAAAATTACTATATTCATTCACGTTGCATTTCAACATTATCCTTATTAAATTCGTTCATTCAACCATTCACCTAATGAATATCCTTAGTTGAAGGGTAATCAAATTTTGTCAAAAAAGTTTCAACCTCTTCATCAACGAATATTTCGTGGATGAAAATTAACTCATATTACCTACAAAAAAGACGTCACTGATATTAATCAATTTTACTAAAAAAAAAACTCACCAAATGAAAATTCGTAGTTGAAAGGTAATCTATTTTTTCAAAAAATAAAAAAATAAAAAAAGTTTAACATCTTCACCAACGAATATTCCTTCGGTAAAGATTAATTCATATTATATATGGAAAATCCGTTGCTAATATTAGTCAATTTTAATAATTAAAAAAATTCAACCATTCACCTACTGAATCGTAGAAGAGTAATCACTTTTTATTAACATTTGCAACCATTTCACCAACAAAAATTTCATAAGTGAAGATTAATTAATATTACCTGCTAAAATTCAATTGTTGATAGTAATCAGTTTTAATAATTAAAAAATTCAACCATTCAACTATTGAATATCGTAGTTGAAGGTAATCAATTTTTTAAAATAAAAAAGTTTCAACATCTTCACCAATCGACATTCTGTAGGTGAAGATTAATTTATATTACATATGAAAAATTCATTGTTGATATTAATCAATTTTAATAATTAAAAAAATTCAACCGTTCAACAACCGAAATTCGTAGTTGAAAGGTAATCAATTCTTTAAAAAAATTAAAATTAAATCTCTTCTTCAACGGATATTTCGTAGGTGGAGAATAATTTATATTACCTATGGAATATCCATTGCTGACATTGATCTATTTTAAAACTAAAAAAATTGAAAAAATTCACCTACTGATAATCCGTATTTGAATATAGTAAATTTTTTATTTTTTGAAAATAGTTTCAATCTTTTCCCCCGACGGATACTTCGTAGGTGAAGAATAATTCATATTACCTACGAAAAATTCGTTGTTGATATTAATCAATTTTATAAACTAAAAAAATTAAAAAATTCACCTACCATATAATAAGTTTTTTCTTTTTAAAAAGAAATTGATATTATTAACAAAAAATATGTTGCTTATATTTAATATAAAAACCAATAAAAGTCTCGGTCATTCACCTATCGAAAAGCCGTGGGTGAAAGAGTAATCATATTGTTTCGACCTTTAACATACGAAAAAATTGTTAATACAGCTAAATCAGTTTAGAAAATGGTAAATGATTTGAACTAGGTTAATAGTTTAAGCCGTAAGTTAATGTAATTCATTTAATGTTTGGATTTTCAAATAGTGAAGTAATTCCATTACAAAAAAAAAAAGTCAATCTAATCACGTGCAAAAAATGCGTAAACGAAGTATTTTACTAATTGTACGACATCCATTTCGTTAGGTCTTTCGTCTTTAAAAATGAAAGTAAGTAACATTTAGCATTCATTTAGTGTAGTTCGTAACACTAAGTTTTTTCGATGCAATTGTTATACTTTATAGAGGAAACATCTAACTTTTATAGGTTATACTTTAACTCAAATGTGGAAACATGATTGAATCGTCCACCGAAGAATGATGATGGAGGGTCTGTTGATCGTCAACGAAGACTATGAATTTTTTACCAAGTTTGGTCGATTCCTTGGTAATTAGGCTCCACTATAAAGTTCATGAAAGATGAAGAGCTACAAGCGTCATTATATGTGCTCTTGAACGGTGAAGAAATTATCTCTTTTGTAAGGTAAGTCACTACAATATAAAAGAGGCTAAAACTTAGGGCGCCACGTGTCGCAATTTCCCATCGTCGTAATTCAGATTTTTTTTTTCACTTCCACCAGCATTTCTTCTTCTTTACGCAACTGCATCAACTATTGTAACAACTGTCATTATTTTTATCCTTCTTTCATCCCTCTTTTTTTCATTTTCCACGCATCTCACAGTAAAATTCTCTTGTCTGTGGTGTTCTGGTTGGATTGAGGCTCGGCTAAAGGTGGTTTCTCATTAACTTATGCATAATTTTCCTAAATGAATTCTTTTTAGTATTGGTTACAGTCGATTTATTATCGTCATAATATTATTTAGTGCAGTCGATTTGTTTGTAATGATGCTTGCCTCGAGATTCCTATATTGAAAATTTTTGGGTTTATTACTTGGTTGTTGAACAACATCTTTCTACTATTACAAAAAATTTGGTCTATAATGAAGATGAAAAATGATTGTGTAGCTATAGAAGGACAAATAAAGGGGAAAAAAAAATCCTGTGCACACGGAGATGCCATGTCTCCGTGTGCGCACATGACATCTCTGTGGCATGGAGACGCGCTCTCCGTGTGCGAACGGAGACTTGCATCTCCTTGTGTGCGCACGGAGACAAGGAGACATGGTGTCTCCGTGCACACACAATTCTCCATGTCACGGAGGCGCCTTGTCTCTGAGTGCCACGGAGACACCATGTCTCTGTGGTACACGGAGATGCCCTGTCTCCGTGTCACGGAGGCTCTCTGTCCCCGTGCCACGGAGACACCATGTCTTCGTCTGCTTTCTGTTTTCTTTGCCTTTTGTATTAAAAAAAAATTAGGTAATCACTAATTGAACATTATATTTTATTTTAATTTTATAGTATTTAGTTATTTGTATTATGTATGCTAGGAGCTGTGAGCTTGAAAAGAAGCACTGTTGAGAATCGTCCAATGCGCTACGTAGAGAATTATATGTCCAGCCAAAGGAATCTTCGAATGCGCGATGTAGAGAATTATATACCCAAGAATGGGAATTGCGTAATGTGCGTCGTCGACAACAATTTTATCTTCAGAAAAGAGTGCCTCGAGCTATACATTATCCGGATTTGAGAACAAAAGCAACATCAATAGGAGAGGGTACTTCAGATGTAACCTGTGAGTTTTTTCTTTTGTTGTATCACATTTAGTCTTTGTACTAATTAATTTTATTACTTGGCTTATTTTAATTTTCCTTATCTAAATCATATTTTTCTATGTTTTAGGTGATATGCCAGCTAGGAGTGTTGATAATCTTCAACAAACATATGACTTATACGCAGCCATAATTTGTTTAATCCAAGAAAGTTGGTAGATGAGAATAGGATACCCAAAAGGACATTATCANTTTTTTTTTTTTTGCATGCAATCTATTTTGAATTTTTCTTATCCAAATTATATTTTGCAATTTTTAGGTGGTGTGTCACCCAGAAGTGTTGATGATTTTCAAGAATCGGGTGATTATCTTTCACTTTAGTATGGTGCATTTTTGTATTCTACGTGAGTTTATAGCTTGTTTATTTCTTTGACTAGGTTTTACTGCTTTTCGGACTTCCAAATGTTAGAATATATTTCCAATATTTTACAACACATTTCAACCAAATGTTACTCGTTACCTGTGCCAACAATTTATGATTTCTGTGGAGCTAAAAAATTTCATAAAGAAAGTAAAGGTTTTTGTTGTTGTGATGAGAGTATTAAACTGAAAATCAATGATAGACCTCTAGAATTGCATCTTTTATTTACATCTAAATCTGACGAGTCAGTTGACTTTAGAACTTATATTCAAAGTTACAATTGTAATTTTTCTTTTACTTCATTTGGTGTAATATATGATAAAGACTTGTTCCAAAGAAATAAAGGAATATATACTTTTAGAATTCAAGGACAGATATATCATTACCTATATGAACTTCTTCCCATAGATTCTAGCCCTTCTTCAATTACATCTTTATTTTTACGATACCGAAAATGAAATACAAAATCGCTTAAAACTATCAGATAGATCTTCTCAATCAATTGTTGAAAAATTAGTTCATATTTCAGAGATAAATCCATACGCAAAGAGTTTACAATGCTCTGACAGTATCACAAGTTTCTGCGATTTGGGTAAATGATGAAAAGTCTAATTTTGGCATTCGTGATATATGTATTTATACCCATTCTGGTAGCAAGCATATAGTAAACTATTATTTTGGTTGTTATATTCCTCTCAAATACCCTTTTTTGTTCCCTAATGGAGAGAGCGGGTGGCATCAATGTATTGAAAGAGTTGATAAACAAGATAGAAATCACAATGTTTGTTCTATTGATATTATGCTTGTTGCCCCTGATTCTCCTGAAGAAATATTGAACAATGAAACTACAGATTTGAAAGATAAATTATTTCTTGATTTTAATTTCTTTATTATTAACTTTTATTTTTTCCCTATATTTTTCAGTTTTACATAAAAAGCGAAAATGATTGCAGGTGTCTACTATTGTTATAAACTACAGGTAAGACCATTAGATAATTTCATGTTTCTACATGCTGCTCATCTTTTGCAAAAATATTTAGTTGACATGTATTTTAAAGTTGAATCTTCTAGATTAGATTACTTCCGTAATAATCAAACGTAGAGATACGTAGAGAGCTTTACCAAGGAATTGTTGATAGCGTACAAAATGGTGAAACTAGCAGTTCAAATGTAGGTCGAAGGATCATTTTGCCATCATCCTTCATCTGTGGTCCTAGAGATTTGAATAAAAAATACGTGGATGCAATGGCATTAGTTCAAAAATTTGGGAAATCTGACATCTTTTTAACAATTACGTGCAATTCCAATTGGCTTGAAATTAAGCGAGAGTTAAAGTTTTGTGATGAAGTTCAAAATAGACCTGATTGGGTCTCTCGCATCTTTAGATCGAAATTAGAAGAGTTGAAAAAATATTTATTCAAGGAATATCTATTTGGACCGGTGACTGCATATATATATGTTATTGAATTCTAAAAAAGAGGTTTACCACACGCTCACTTCCTATAAATTTTTTTCTCCTGAAATGGTAGAAGGAATTGTTAGTGCTGAAATTCCTAATAGTACAAAATATCCTTATTTACACTCCGTTGTTGTCAAGCACATGATGTATGGTCCTTTCGGTGTTTTAAATCCGAATAATGTGTGTATGTAAAATGGTGGAAAATGTAGGAGCCATTATCCACACAGCTACACTTCACATACCTCTTTTGATGAAACTTATTATCTAAAATATAAAATGCGAAATGATGGTAAAAAAGTTAAGGTTACAAAACATTTTCTCGATAATAGATGGGTTGTACCTTATAATCCTTATTTATTAGCTAAATATGACTGTCATATCAATGTAGAAATCTGTTCAACAATAAAAGCTGTTAAATACTTGTACAAATATGTTTACAAAGGACATGACAAAGTTAATTTCTCTTTATGTGATGAGAATAAACTTGACAATATAGTTGAAATAGAGAGATTTCAGTCTGGTAGATGTATTTCTTCCCCAGAGGCAACGTAGAGGATTTATGGATTCACTATGTATGAAATGAGTTCAGCTGTTATTTCGTTACAGTTACATTTAGAAAATAAGCAATTGATTACATATAAAAATACTGATAATCTTAAAAAATTTATTGGACACGACTTCTTCCAAAAAACCATGCTAACTGAATTTTTTACAATGAATATTACTAATCAAGAAGCAAGAAATTTGTCATACAAAGAATTCCCTAAATATTTTGTGCAGGATGCATAGGGTAAGTGTTGGACTAATAGGAGAAAAAAAAGATGATGTGATTAGAAGGATTGTAGCAGCAAATCCTAGAGAATGAGAAATATATTACTTGTGAATATTGTTAAATCATATTAGATGACCGATATCTTTTTGAAAATCTTAAATTTGTAAATGGTATTTCAGTAGAAACTTTTCTTGAAGTTGCATTATTACGAGGTTTATTCAAAGGAAATAATAATTGTGAGATGTGTTTACAAGAAGCCTGTAATTATCAAATGCCTATTTCTTTACGCCGCTTGTTTACAACTCTTTTAGCATTTTGTGGTCCTGATGATCTAAAAAAACTTTGGAACTCGTTTAAAAATTTTATGTTTGAAGATTTTTTACGAAAAGATATGAGTATCAGAAATGTAGAGGTTAATGCACTAAAGTCTATAGATTCATTTTTGGAACCACTTGACAAATGTTTGAATAACTATGGATTAGCTGTTTATGATGTTAGTATCAAGCAAGATGAAGTATTAGAAAGACTAGTTAGTGAAGAATTAGAGATATTAATATCTAAGATTGATGTTTCATGCGCTAATATTCTTAACCAAGAGCAAAGAGCTGCTTATGATGCCATTCTAAGTAAAGTTTTTGGTAATGTTGGTGATATGTATTTTATTGATGGTCCAGGTGGAATATGGAAAACTTTTTTATATCGTGCATTACTTGCAGCTGTTAGATCAAGGGGTTTAATTGCTTTAGCAACTGCATCATCAGGAGTAACGGCTGGCTTGTTGCCTGGTGGTCGAACAACACATTCGAGGTTTAAGATTCCACTTCATATTCATATTCATAGTGATAGTGTTTGTACAGTAAGTAAACAATCTGCTTTGGATGATTTGTTTAGAATGACAAGACTAATTATATGGGATGAAACTCCAATGATAAATTGTCAGGATGTAGAAGCTTTAGATAAAATGTTAAGGGACATAACTAACACTAACTTACCATTTGGTGGAAAAGTAATATTTTTGGGTGGGGACTTTCGACAAATCTTGCATGTTGTCCAAAGAGGGAGTAAAGAATATATAATTGCATCCAATTTAGTTAATTCTTATTTGTGACCCCATTTTACAAAAATGAAATTAGTTCAAAATACACGACCTCTCTTAGATCCTTCTTTCTGTAAATATTTGGTTCAGATTGGAAATGGAACAAAAAAAGAGCATTCGTGTGGTATGGTTAAGCTTTGGTCTACTATGACTCTACATTATGAGGAATACAATATTTCATTACATAAATTAATAGATATTGTATTTCCTGATATAGATGACTATTCAAAGAATCTTCATTGTATCATTAATCGAGTTATTTTAGCCCGAAAGAATGAACATGTTTACGACATCAACAATATTCTCATAGATTGTTTCCCAGGAGATGCTTATACTTATTATAGCTTCGACGAAACATTAGACACAACTAATCAATCCATGCAAGAAGACTTCTTCAATTCATTGACCCCAAATGGTATACCACCACATCAATTAGTACTCAAGATAGACTGTCCTATTATAGTATTACGAAATATTAATCCCACAAAAGGATTGTGCAACGGAACAAGATTAATATGTAAACACTTCGAAAATAATGTCATTTGTGTTGAAATTGCTACCAGAGAATATAGTGGCAAGAAAGTTT
Organism: Fraxinus cuspidata; assembly: GCA_903798385.1. Classification (NCBI taxonomy): domain Eukaryota; kingdom Viridiplantae; phylum Streptophyta; class Magnoliopsida; order Lamiales; family Oleaceae; genus Fraxinus; species Fraxinus cuspidata. The sequence goes on from CAIGRP010044777.1 coordinate 7,513, forward strand.
TTTTTGCCCCGTTTTCCTTTTATACCACTTGAATTTGATAAAACATTATTTCCATTTAAAAGAACACAATTTTCGGTACGTCCCTGCTTTGCAATGACTATAAACAAATCTGAGGGACAAACTTTATAATATGTTGACGTATATCTTTTAAAACTTGTATATTTGCATGGACAATTGTATGTTGCATTATTAAGAGTAATGACAAGTGTGTGTGTTAAAATTCTTGTGAAACCAATATTATCCGGTCAAATCCATGCTCAGTGCACCAAAAATGTTGTTAACCAAGAAGTTTTAGCTGTAGTTATGTAATGTTTTTTTTTTTTTTAACTTCTTCTTTATACCTTACTACATTTACAAATTTTTTTTTAACCTTTTTTCTTTATACCTTACTACATGAAAGTTTAATATAACTCTTATTATACAACAAACATTACTATATTCAAGTTACATGAATAAACTCATTCCTGTTTGTGACATTATAGCTAAACTCAAGTCTTAATCCATTTTCATCTCTTTTTTCACACCAATTGTTATAACCTATTGTTTATTGTTTACTTCCATCTTCTTTTCAATTTTTCATAAGAAATTTAAGATTAAAAATCATTGTTTCCATCCAACAAACATTTCTTGAATATGTTCTATAATGTTAGCTATTCTTATATGCTATAGTTTGATTTGCTTACCAATTTAGTTTGGAGACTTCTAACTCACAGTGTAGGTGTCATTTATGTTAATGATATCATTATAGGAGGGAATGCTTTGGCATATATCATACAGTTGATGGTTCTCACTCTTAATACCTATCTTTCTTTGCTATAGTTTTACAGCAATAGATAACACCTATCTTCAAAGTTGTTTGTTATAGTTTTACAACGGTTGTTTGTTAAAATTTTACAACAATAGATATTAGAGCTAAATCATTACTTAACAAAAAATTTTGCTCATTCGCTTCATTTTGTGCATGTATGATTTACTCTGTTAATCAATATTTTATGTATTTAGTTTTGATTTACTGTTTTAATCAGTCTTATGTAAAGGGTGGATACAAATCTTCAAAAGCTCAACGAACTTGTAGCTAAAAAGTATTATTACGAACTGACTTCCTCGAGGGTGTCTGTTCCAAAAGAAGACAAAATCACTCAGATTAGAAGTACAGAGGATCTTTTACTTGTGGTGGGTGCCTCATTCTTATATTTAATATTTACATTCTATATTTTCCTCCGATTCCTTTTCAAACATATTTTTTTATTCAATTATCATAGCAAAACTACTTTTGGTTAAGAACAAAGGCAGATATCGCACATCATGATCAATCATTCTGGTATATGTCTTGTAACAACTGCAATAAATCTACTTATGCTGATTTCGACGAAATCCATTGCTGCTCATTATGTAGATATTCTCAGACTCGTGCTATTCCAAGGTATAATAAATTTAATACAATACATGTTTTTCACCTCTTATATCATCTATCAATTCTAAATGAATTCTATATTGTTATGTTAATAACAGAGCAAGAGCTTTTATCAAATTGCAAGATTCATCAGGATGTATTCATGCTACAATGATAGGAGAACCTACTGAAAAGTTCTTACAATGCTCAGGACTCGTGTTAATGAAAGAAATAACTCAGGTGCATGTCTTAAAATAAAAATATATTAGACATTCATTTACATTTACATTATTAACATTCTTCAATACTATCTTTTTTTTTTCCAGGAAACAACTCTTCCAAAATCAATTCTCCCTTTACGAAATGAAGAGTTATTTTTCTATGTCAAAGTTGTTAAACAGAAAAATGGAGAAGAATACGAGTACGATGTCCTCTTTGTTATAGACCAATCTTCAACAATAACAAAAAGTCCACACGACAATGCTGATGAAAGCACATCCTTAACTTCATTAGCTAAATCACTGCATTTCACACAAGATGATAGTAATAAAAAATCGGCAAAAAGAGAATTATATTTTGCTTCCAAGGAAGATGAAGATGAAAAGATGATGGTGGCAAAGGAAAAGCAATTGCAGTTAGTGAATAGCTCATGCAGTTGATCTTGGAGTTGATGAACTTACCGAATGATGCAAAATGTTAAAGAATTGGATAGATAACATTCTATGCAACTTGAAGATAGTTTTTGTGGAAGCTAGATTTGGTTTTTATTGCTTTTTTCTAATTCCAATGAATGGAATTTGAATTCTATTGATGGTGATGTATGAAGTTTAGAATATTCATTTTGTCAGGTGAATTAGTTATTGAAGCAAACATCATTTGTAGTTTGGTTCTATAACTATTGACATCTTGTGTTGTATATATATATTTAAGTAATGCTTTGGTTGATTTCCATTTGAATTTTCCTATCAGTAGTAATGCAGCTCTCTTGTGTAGTCAGTATATATTTAAGTAATGGTTTAGTTTATTTCATTCACATCAGTACTAATATAACTCTTTGCATTTTGATTCAATTAAAACCAATTTTGAATATCTTTTTTAACAAAATTTCTATCTTTAATATTAATTATAACTACTTGCATTCACACTTTCACCTACCCACCCAACTACCTACCTAAATGTTCACCTTTTCAATTTTCAACCAGTTCATTCTCATCACGTTCACAATCATCAATTCAACATACCATTCACACTACCAACTACATTTATTCATCTCCAATTCATTTAGTTAAGCCACCACCACCACTACCATCACCATATCGTCGAAAAAGGTAAGTTATCTCCCAAAAGTTTTTTCCCTAAAATATGCTGACAAGGAGCGAAGACACTGTCGTATCGGGAAGGAGACAAGGACGCGGGTCCGTATCTCTGTCTCGCACGATGACACTGGGACGTGTCTCCGTCTTGCACGGAGATACTGTCTCCTTGTGAGACGGAGACACGGGTCCGGGGTCTCCATTACACACGGAAGTGTTTCAGTGTCTTGAACACGGAGACGACTGTGTCTCTAAAATATCTATTATTAAATTGCGTTTTTTTAAATAATTTAAATAATTTTTGCAGATGTCTTTACAATATATATTATCTCTAAATCAGTGGTTTTCAACTACAATTAGTCAATTTTCAAATTATCGATATGTTAAAGATTT
>CAIGRP010044778.1:0-27501 GCA_903798385.1 Fraxinus cuspidata
ATATGAAGTTGTAAAAATTTTTCTCGTATTTATAGCCAAAAATATATATTCGTTTTACCAATATTTAAATTTCAAATTCAAAATTTGAAAATTATCTGTATTTTGATTAGACAATTACGTAAAGTCAAATTTTAAAAATTTGACAACCTATTTTTTTGTTAAAAATTTCAACAGGATAGCTGCCTCAGGCAGCTAAAATGGATGCTTGCACAAAGTAGGCAGCTACAGCAAACTGCTGTAGTTGTGTAGCTGCCTGCTCCTGCACAAGCAGGAAGCTACAGTTGCTCAGGCAGCTTAGCTGCCTGCACAAGTTATTTTTATAATTTTATTTTTTTTGTTTACAATATTTTAAACGGGCGGCTCGTACGGGCCGCCCCGTGTGGCTGACCAGCCCGAGCCTAGACTTGGTCCCATCGAGCCCAAGCCGGGCCCAATTAGGGCTTTTTCCGAGCAAAGCATAGCCAGCAAGCTTTTTTGCCATCTCTAGAGAACATCAATTAAGCATCGCCAATGACTAATCATCTTCTTCATCCACGACTCAGCAGTGCTAGAATAATTTGAAATGACTTTTTAAAATTGAAAATTGAAAAAAGCCCCTAGTGTAATTACAGGTTACTTACCGAAGCAAATAACTTCAATTCTCAGAGCCTGAATCTAATTCATAGAATTTGACCAGTTTGAATAACTCAGATCGGAGAAATCAATTGCATGTGACCAAATTTGTGATAGATGACCTATGCATTTTGACATATGACTTGTGACTTGAACCAACAACCCGGGACCAAATCCCTTGGACTTTTGACATATGACTTGAGCCAATAGTTTATTATCATATCTCTTAAAACTGTTACATGTGACCTATTCACTTGACATGTGACCTATGACCTGTTTCAGTGGCCTGTGAACAAATCTTTTGGGTATGTGACCAAATCTTTTGAATCTGTGACCAATGTGACATATGCACTTTGACATGTGCCCTGTTATATATGTTCGTGACATGATTTAATAGCAGGTGAACAAAGCTCTTGGATCCGTGATTTGTGACCTAATCCAATAGCTTGTCACCAAATCTCTTAAAACAATGACCTATGACTTATGTACTTTGATATGTAACTAGCTATGTCAACGAGCAGAGCCGAGCCACGAGCCGAAACTCTAAGCTCGGGCTTGGCTCGAGCTTAGCAAACGTTCGGCCTAAAAAATGAGGCTTGGCCCGAGCTTTCGGCTCGAGCCTTAGCGGGCCGAGTTCGATTTTCCTTTTTTTTTTTTTATAGCTGGCTGCGTCCAGGCAGCTACAGGTTGCTTGTGCAGGTAACTATTTAGCTGCACGCACAAGTTATATTTTTAAATTTTTTTTTATAATGAGCAGCTCACATGGGCCAGGTCGGGCTCGGTTTCACAGAGCCCAAGCTCCGAGCAAAGCCTGAGTCGTCCGAGCCGGCGAGCTTTTTTTCCATCCCTATATGTAACCCTGGACTTTGGCAGGTCACATATTTAATAGATTTGGTCACAGAAACTCAATCGGCTATGGCGTACACATTGCCGCCATCACCACCCATGGACATTGATCCACCACAACCACCCCTATTACATTATCACCATCACCACTAACAACCCAACAACCAAGTAAATCACCAACGCCAAAACTTCGATAAAGCATCAGATCGAAGAAAGAAACATACCAAAAACATCGCGATGGCCCGCAGCACAGCATCGTGACTGATCACGGTGGTCCCTATGAGCGGCAACAGCGGTGTGGCAATAGCTACAGTGCCGTTCATGCTATCCTACAGCTACGAGCCCAAAGCTAAATCATAGGAGCCCAACACGAAATCTGAAGTCCGACAAATTGGAGGACTTATGGCATTTCTTCTAGATCGAGCTCATCTGAAACTAAGCTAAAATCTTAATTTTTTTATTGGGTTATCATGGGATAGAGCTCATTAGAACCTTCACTGCACTATGCTCAAATCCCTGTTGCAACACTCATCGAGTGTCGTTCATCGGCAAATTAAGCGCCGTTGTTTGTGGCCTTGCTGGCCGGATCTCCGATGACGAAGAGAAAAATTCATAACTTAAGCAAATGGTGCAAGACTAGTAGGAGAGTAGGAGATAAGAGAGAAAGAGAGAGAGAACGTAAGTGAAAAATAGAGATGAGAGAGACTATTTTTAATTTTGATTAATACCTAATTTAAGCTCAAGTAAAATTAATATCTGATTTTAGAATTATCATCTATAAATACCTATTGTGGCATAAATTCCACTTTTAATAATTACAGATGTGGTGCAGAAGGAATTAGACTTTATGGCATAGTGGGATCGGCGCAAATAGAAATAGGCAACTTCTCGATTTTTGGAGAAATTTTAGGGTTGTCCTTTTTGGCGAGATTTTAGTCAAATTTGAATGGAAACAGGTCAATGAATAAGACACGTGGGCTTTACCACTGATACATGGCCAGTTTTGGGCAAATTCCTTCGTTTATGGATTCGTTTATGCATTTTTTACATTTTTTAAAATCATTTTTGTTTTAGGTATATCTCAATCAAATAAACTTATATTTGTATTCCCTTTTTGGGGGATGATCCCGACGATTAAGACTTTCAAATTCTGTCATTATTTCGATTTTTTCCATTTTGAAATAAAATATATAAAACAAATATTTCTTTATCATTATGTAATTTTCCGATTTTTTAGAAGGTTTTCGCTATATAAAGTATTTTAAGCCATTTGAGGCCACATTGGTTGAAAGAAATAAAACATTTTTGGGAGTTTTTATTCATTGAAATTCTTTATGAGATTTTTCATCTTTCATATAAGCTTCCGTTACGTAAATTGGTATCAGAGACATCTTTGTTCCTTCACCATGCCGCCAGAAGACATCCAGAAGCCTGTGAAGCCCAAGAGATGAGGTGAATAGACATGATGAAATCGCACAGCTACATCAACAACTGGAGTTGCAGACCCAGCAAATTGTTGCACTCGCGCCACAGCAACATGCGCAAGTTGCTCAGTCGTTTGAGGATTCTGAAGATGATAATCCATTTGCGCCACTTCATAATCCAATAGATCTGCCACTCGACGGAGAGGAGGTGAGCAGGAGGAGAACGGGCACTGGGAACACTGGGAATCATGGTTAAGTTTTATATTCCTACATTCCATGGTGGATTAAGCCCAGAAGAATTCTTGGATTGGGTGAGACAGTGGATGAAGTCTTGGAATTTAAGGAGTTTCCTATTGATAAACGTATGCCTCTCATTGCGACGAGATTTCATAGACGAGTAGTGACGTAGTTGTACCAGAAAAAGGTAACGAGATCCAGATTAGGGAAGGCCAAGATTGCATCTTGGGATAAATTAAAGAAGCATATGAAAAAGCAATTTCTATCCTATAATTATGTCCGATACTATGTCAAGGTATGAAGATGGTTGATGACTATACGACATAGTTTTATATGTTGATTACTAGGAATGAGGTAATGGAGATGGAAGAATAGTTGGTATAGTGATAAGTAGGTGATCTTCGTCCCCAAATACAGGACACACTGAATATGTTTGATCCTGTAACAATTTTTGAAGGGCATCAAAAGGTGATATAGATAGAGAAACAACGATGAAAATAGGTCTTCTAACAGTAGGGATTCTTTCAATAATCCATAGCAGTAGACAACATGTCCTAGTAATCCTAGCAAGGCTGGTTCTTCTAGAACAAATACCATTCAACAGTCAACACGCCCTGGAGGTGGTACTCATTGTTTTAGTTGCGGAGATATGGGTCATAGACAATCTAAATCTCCCAAAAATTCGCGTAGAGGACTCTTCGTTGATGGAGGGTATAGAGATTTTGAAGAGGTACCTATCTTTGATAGTGGAGACTCTGAATAAGCAACAGAGGAGGAGAAATTTGTTGTTAGTGATGTAGGTCAAGCGTAGGTGGTGAGACGGAGTTTTTTGACTCCCCTAGAGAGTAAGAGTGATTGGTTGTGTTATAATATTTTCCAATCTACATTTACTGTTGGGATAATAATCTGCAAGTTTGTTATTGATTCTAGGAGTTGCAAGAATGTAGTGGTTGAGGAGGTCTTTAACAAATTGGGTTTACAGCCTAAGAGGCGGTTTGAACATGAACACCCTATTATGGAGGGATGTGTAAAATCAGGACCCCACTAGCTACGACGCTTTGCTTGAAATGATAAGGAGAGAAATCATTAATGAAGAGTTAATTGACCATCGGAAGCGAGCCAGCAGGGGTATCCTATTTCCACAAAGACAACATGGGAAAAGGTCAACCTCCCACCTAATGGACCACCAATAGAACCAGGCTGGAAATGAAATTTCCCCTAGCGCTAGACAATCACTTGGCACGGCCATACTGAACGCCGTACCCACATTGGCTTACGAAGATGTGTAGCCCAAGACCAATGCGCAGCAGATTGAATTTGAACAGAGAGCCCATCAAAGAAGAAGAGGTCGAAGACGGAGCCGATACCTAGAAATAGGCCAAACACCCCTCAATATTGTTCTTACCATCATTCTTACAGCTATGATACGGTAGATTGCAGAGAAATTGCTCTACATCAAAGACAGATGAACGTGCAGAATGACTTAAGAGATGTTCGTTCCCTTAGAGACATGCCCCCACCAAGGTAGAATCATAGGCCTAGACGCAAGGAGAAAACTCGTCGTTGGGAGCCATCTCCATAAAGGAGGAGGAACCACGACAAAGAAGGGCCTAGAGAGGGATAGTGATACGCCGAACTCCTAGAGGAACTATGCAAGAGATGCTACGGTTCCCTCGTGACAAGTTACATAATAGATAACAGTTCACAAGGGAGACCATTGTCCCCCATATCTTTCACTCTGGCAAATACCGAGGGAATATACTATCCCTATTGCAATGCTCTTGTGGTAAGGGCAGTTGTGGCCCAAAATGGTTTAAAATGGATGTTGGTCAATAATGGTAGCTCCGTCAATATCCTTTTTAGAGTTACCTTCGACAAAATGATTGCTGATCACGAGGTAACCCCCATCACAACCCCCTATATGGCTTTACTAGGGATAACATCATCCCGCGAGGGAAGATCACTCTCGCTGTAAAGATGGGAGAGACACCTTAAACAACTTTAAATTTCATAGAATTCTTGATAATAGAGAGTAGGCTAGCCTATCATTGGGTGCTAGGGAGGCCTACTCTGAAAGACTTATAGACCGTCGCCTCTATTCACCACCTATGTATGAAGAACCCCACTGAGCAGGGGATTGCCATTGTGAAGGGTGACCAAAAGGGAGCCCGAGAATGGTATATAAATTCTATAAGAAAGTCCAAACCAAGAAACCTTAACATGGTGCTTGTAGACATCCACATGGTAGATGCTCAAGAACAAAATACTGAGTAGGAAGATGTCGAGACGACAGATGTCGCCAAACGGCCGACCATGCCCGATGAATTGGATCTGCATATCATCGAGTCTGAATCCTGGACCACACCAGTGGAGGAACAAAATGATTTTTTATATAAGAACCTTGATATTTTTCTTGGAGGCACGAATATATGATAGGCATTGACCTGAAGTTCAGCTGCCTCCACCTGAAAATTGATCTAAAGATAACCCCGTACAAACAAAAAAGAAGGGCCCTCAACTCGGAAAGGTATGAGGCCTTTAAGGAGGAAATACATATGTTAATCCATAATGGATTTATCCAAGAGGCCATCTACCCAAGATGGGTCTCAACCCGGTACTAGTAAAGAAACCTAATGGTAAATGGAGGGTGTGCATTAACTTTTCCAATCTTAACCAGGCTTGTCCAAAAGATAGTTTTCTCCTTTCAAAAATTGACCAACTTGTGGACTCCACTGTTAGACATGAGCTCCTAAGCTTTATGGATGCCTACTCAGGCTACAATTACATTTCCATGCACTCGGCAAACGAGGAAAATACTTCCTCTATCACTGATAAAGGTCTCTATTGCTATAAGATGATGCTCATTGGGTTAAAAAATGGCGATGCTACCTACCAAAAGCTCGCTAACAAGATTTTTTCCAACCTTATCGGTAATACCATGGAAGTCTACATGGATAACATGTTGGTAAAGAGTTTGAAAGCAAATGGTCACGTGAAGTAGTTGGATGAAACCTTTCAAACCTCCAAAAAGTATAGAATAAGGCTGAACCCTCCTTAAATGTGCATTTGGGGTTGCATCTAGCAAATTCCTGGAGTATGTGAAAATCAAAGAGGAATAGAGGCTAATCCGGAAAAGATCCTAGCATTGATTGAGATGATGTCACCACAAAAGCTCAAGGAGGTGCAAAGTCTAATTGGGCAAATAGCGAATCTAAGTCGTTTTGTATCCAAGGCTACTGATAAATGCCTCCTATTTTTCAAAATCTTGAAAGAGGGAAGAAGGTTTGAATGTACGGAGGAATGTGAAGAGGCCTTCTAAGGGATTAAGAAGCTCCTAGGGCAGGCCTCCCACTCCTCTCAAAGCCTAAGTCTGGAGATATTCTACAACTCTATTTGGTTGTTTCTAATGAAGCCATCAGTGCAGTTCTCGTACGAGAAAAAGAGGCCCTCCAATTGCCTATCTCCTACGTGAGTAAAGCACTACTAGCAGCAGAAACTTGCTATCCTGATATGAAGAAATTGACTCTAGCTCTGATCACAACCTCTAGGAAATTGAGGCCAAACTTTCGAGCTTACACTATACATGTGCTATCCAACTTCTCACTCAAGAAAGTGCTCCAAAAACCCAACGCCTTGGGGATATTGTTGATATGGGTTGTTGAACTCAACGAGTTCGATGTTGTCTACAATCAAGAGCGGTAATCAAAGGTCAGGCTCTCGCCGACTTTGTTGTGAAATTTCCCAATGTCCCAGAGATTGAAGAACTAATGGAATCTACTGAGCCTCCCATTTGGAGTTTATTATAAATGGTTCATCTGGGGAAATAAGCTCAAGTGCGGGCGTGGTGTTGATCATCCCTGAGAGACACAAGCTCAATTGTGTATTAAGGTTTGAGTTCAAAGCCACCAACAATGAGGGCGAGTATGAGGCACTGTTAGCTGACCTGAAGTTAGCTAAAGAAATGCAAGTGAAGAGGTTGCTCGTTAATAGCGATTCCCAGTTGGTAGTTAGACAGATTTATGGCAACTTCACTTCAAAGGACAAAGCCATGGCTGCCTACCTCAAGTTGGTAATGGACTTGCTCCCAACTTTTGAAAATTTTAAACTAACTCAAATTCCTTGCATTGAGAACACTCATGCTGATGTTTTATCCAAATTAGCTAGTAGCAAATAATCTGAGCTTCTAACTACGATGCCGATTGAGCATCTCTCAGAACCATCCACTTCTAAAACAAAGAAAATGATGTGGGTAGAAGGGGAGCCTATGTGGGTACAACCCATAAGGGCTTTTCTTATGGATCAAGTTCTCCCTGCTTATAAGGAAGAGACTTAAAAACTTAGGAGGAGGGCATCTAACTTTGTATTTGAGGATAATGTACTCTACAAGAGATGATTCTCCATACTTCTCATCTGGTGCGTCGATGAAGGAGAAGCTACCTACATCCTCCGTCAGATACATGAGGGAGTGTACGATAATCATGCCGGAGGACTTTCATTTGCACAGAAAGTGCTTTGAAAAGGGTACTACTGGCTACTTTGAAGAAAGACGCTACTCAATTTGTATGAAAATACGATAAATGCCAACGTTTCTTTCCCATTCAGAGACAGCCTTTCTAGGAGGTAACAGTGGTGTCTAGCTTCTGGCTGTTCGCCAAATGGGGTATTGATCTTATAGGCCCTCTACCTAAAGGTAGGAACAGTGCAAGCTTTGCTATTGTTGTCGTTGACTACTGCATGAAATGGGTTGAGGCCGATCCCCTGGCAAAAATTAAAGAAGCCAACACTTCTAAGTTCTTATAGAAAAATATCATATGTCGGTTTGGAATTCTCCAGTCGATTATCTCTAACAACGTGTGTCAATTTGACAACAAAAAGATAGGGGCTTGTGTGAGGAGCTCGGGATCAAAAAGTATTTTTCAACATCTCACTACCCTCAAGCAAATAGACAAAGTGGAAGTTGTGAATAAGACCATAAAGTATACCTCGAAGAAGAAGCTTGGTGCCTCTAAAGGGGCGTGGATGGACGAGTTTCCACATATGTTATGGGCAATCAGGATTACGAGTCAAACCTCGATGGGAGAAACCTCATTTCCATAGCTTACGATGTAAAGGCAATAAGCCTGGTGGAAGTCGGTTTACCCTCTCCCTATCGATTACAATTCAATGAAATATCCAACGATAAGTTGAGAAGATACGAGTTGGATTTTCTCGATGAAAAAGGGATAGATCCCAAGTAAGGCTTACTTCATATCAGAGGAGGATGCTTCGCTACTACATTGCAAAGACTAAGAAAAGGTCATTTTTGGTGAATGATCCGTACTTCGAAATGTGTTCATATCCTCCAAAGAACCAAGAACATGTACTTTGGGTCCAAATTCGGAAGGACTGTATCTTATTAAAGAAGATTTATGACCATGGACGTATCAAATAGAAGACCTGAATGGGAAAGTGCAATCGCACCCGTAGAACGTCGAACATCTTAGGATAAATTATCAATGAACGGGTTGTAGCTGGAAGAACCCTCCCAACCGTTGTAAATATTTTTTGGAGTTAAATTAAATGATGTTGTTAATTGAAATGTGTACAACACAAGCCTCCCGTGACGAGTCTGAATGTCAAGAGGGAAACATCCATATGGATGCACCATCTACCATGTAGAAAAGTGTGGGAGCCTCGGAAGGGGGGATCTGATCTCAATGGGGATTACCTCATTGATCCTCTGAGGCGTACAACACAAGCCTCCTGTGACGAGGTTGAACGTCATAAGGGAACCCTCTACATGGATGCATCATCTACCATGTGGGGAAGCGTAGGCGCCTCGGAAGGGGGGATCTGATCTTAAAGGGGACTACCTCATTAATTTCCCCGTGACGAGGCTAAAAGTCATAAAAATTGTTTAAATTCATATTGTTCCAATTATGGCTGAAATTGTTCAGATTATTCAAGAATTCAAAAACAATGAAAAATAAGAAATAGAAACATATACTGTATTAATGAGAAGTTTATAAAAAAAACGTGGGCCTCAGCCATTATATAGAATAATATATATATATATATATATTATTCTATATAATGGCTGAGGCCCACGTTATATATATATATATATATAAGCCCCTATTCTACGATGGGGATGGTAGAGGGTCTGATGCCTTCGCAATTGTACTTCTACAGTTGTAGCTTCCTGGCACGATGCCTCATCTTCTAAAGCACCCTCTTGGTCCGCCTCAACTGCATCATCAGTAGAAGTTTGAGGCACCTCAACCAAAACTCCACTCTGAGTTCAGAAGTGTTGAGTTCTGGGTAAAGCTCTCATATCCTCTCTACAACTTTAGCATAAGCAAACCGCTGCCAATAAGTGCCGAAGCACTGATACTCCTCAATTAGGTGGAAGTTGGCAATATATTCTTTAACCGCTTTTTCTCCTACCTTCACAGCATCAGCCTTCAAACGTTCGACCTCCCCAAAGTAATATTTTATTTGGGTTTCTAAAAAGCTATTGCCATCCTTGAGCCCGATTATCTCCAAGTTAGCCTCTTCCAAGGCTTCAGATTTCAGCTTCTAATGATTGTTTGAGGTTTCCACCTTCTTTGTCAAGGAGGCCACCTTTCACTGGGACTCATGAACTTTCCTCTTTAGAGCTTCGATCTCTGCCACGACAGATTCTAACTTGGTTGATTCTTCAGTTCATTGGGCCCTCAGCTCCACCATCTCTACATTCAGCTTCTTTATTTCCTCCTCCATCAAGGTTAGTTTCTTCATAGAATCTCGATTATGATTTTGTATGTCCTTAAGGACCTCTGGCACTTCAATGCAACTCACAGGGCCCTGGTACTTTGGCTCACAAGTATGGTCGTGAGATTAGCCGCGTCGTAGGTGGCGACATAATCCCTCCACCTCTCGGTCCAAAACTTGTAGAAGTTCACAGTAGCACCCCAGACGTGGTCAGGTAACATTTCCATTATTGTTGGGAAGATCTCCTCATCTTGCCCCACCAGGAACCTCCCAGATTTCCGTGGAGTCCTTACAACTGAGATCTTCATTTTAGAAGCCTCTGAGGTCTACACTATCTCTTTGGCAGCCTCTTCATTAGCCCTTACCTTCTGGGCCTTGGAAACATCAAAAGATGCTTACATCAACTTAGGAGGCGGTGGAGGTAGAACTGACTTACAACTTGGAAAGATAGTAGTCCCGAACTTCCTAGGAGAGGGGTTACTTCCATTGGTCAACTTTCTCTTTTTCTAGGCCTCTTCCATTTTGCCTTTGCCCTTATCGCCTTGTGCCTCTTTCTCCTTACTTCTCTCAGCATGCTCTTCGCTGAGGCACTCAAGTTTACCCCTCGTATGCTTGGTACCACCAGAGGAGGACTTCAACGCCCTAGAGCTCACATTAGAAGTGTTGAGGCCATGTTTGGTGTAGGGGTACATCTTCTTCCCAAAAGCATCTGCATACTAGAAATTAATAGTTAAAACATGCACAAAACGATACAACTTATTGACTTAAGAGTTTCAGTTCTTACACTTTGAGGCCATTAGTCCAAAGTCGATGAAAAACTTATTTCTGTCAATCAAATGGTCAAAGTGGCGTGACCTCTGAGGACCTCTATAAATATCCTCAATCATATCCCACTCTGTTTAGGAAAGTTCAAAGCGAGACTCTGAATCTGCAACAAGACAAATAAAAGATATCAAAATAAAGACCTACTGGAAGATGATAAATCTAAATGTGTTGTTCTCACAAGCTTCAAAGTACTGGTCAGTACAGTACAAGCTGGGACTTTCTCAACCAATTGTCATTTCCTCTTCACCCAAAACTAGGACTTCTTCCATTCTAAGATGGAAGAAGGCAGACCTACTACAAAGGGTGAATGAGCCCCCCAGGGTGTAATGTAGCACCTACCCTTAGACTCTCCCTTCCCAAGTATTATAGGCTGGAATAGGGTTATAAAGACGTGGAGGGGCATGTCCTCACCCATGAAGGTTTCCTCCAACAGGAAATATGCCTTCACCAACTGGCTCCACCCATTAGGTAATAATTGGGTGGGAGCCAACATATAGTGCATCAATACCGCCCTAAAAAAAATGGGTACAGAGGCATATGCATACCTGCTTTAAATAGGTATTCACTAACAGCCACACATCCCAGCCTTGAATAACTTGCTCGTTCATGGGCTTTAGGTACTAAGAGTTCTATGGAGTCAGGGATCCTATACTTATCCCTAATGTCAGTTAATTTTTCAGAGGTCACCACAGAAGGTATCCTAGTAGCCTCCACCCAGCCTTATAATATATGAGGGCTTTACTCATGGCATACTGGTGTCACTTGAACTAGACACCATTGTTTAACACAAAAGACGAAAGATGATAAAGAAAGAAAGTAAGGAAGGATAAAAAAGTTTAAGAAATTACCTAAAGTGAAGAAACTCTAAGGAGGAAAAGTCGCCGGAGAAGGAGGAAATAATTGGAAAAATTGTGAAAGTCTGGAGAGATTCAAAGATTTTGCAAAAAGTGGAAAAAAAAGTGGAAACTGACGTGTGAGAATGATTTTACTTTTTATAGGGAAAAGGACGATGCTCAACCGTTAGATCTATGCTTACTTCATTTGAAGCGTCCATTTTTTATTTTATTTGAGGTGTTGAATTCAATTTTTTTTTATTAATGCCACATATTAACGCGTGTTTTTCACACACAAGCTTCAGCGCTTTAGCCTTGAAAAAGGGCAAAGTAATCATCATTGCACATTCAAATAGTAACAGCTTCACGTGTATTGGATGTTGTAACGCTATAGTTGTCTTTTATTGGAAAGATGCAAAAACATCAAATCATTGGCACAATTCTCAGCAACATACGTTATTGACAATCACTCAAAAGAACAACGATGGTTCAGTGCTTCGTTACATCGGCACTACATACAAAGTTCAGCCACAATAAAAAGAATATTCGGCAACTCAGCATCACTACTTCAGCTGAAAAATGCAAAGTCGTCTCTTTGGCTCAACGGATGTCCTATTCACCTCTACGTGGCATCGCGAATCGGGTTCGACATTAAACTCCAACTATGACATAAATATCTATACTTGGATTTGGGGGATTTTTGTTGCTTCCACACTGGCCAGAGCCCAATGGCCCATGCTAAGGCGTTACTGCCTGAAGCCTAATATATCTCCGAGGCTCAACTTACTGAAGCATCTCAATGTCGAGGCTCAAGAGAAAGCAGAAGCACTAAGCAAATTGATAAATTTCTGACGCTGAAACACTACTTGTTCAAACCAAAGCTCCAAAGCCTATGCCTCAAATTGAGGCTGAATAAAGCAAAATCTGAAGTTCAACCATGACAAATGATAACATACGATTGGAGATCTTAAAGTACATAAGATCCTCTTCGAATGATTGATTGGACAACTACAATGAATGGAAAGAGTTAGTCATGTCAACATAGGGTATGGGTTGGCTACCCTCTTCAAAAGCAGTTAAAGGTGCCATAGGCTAAAACAGTCAGAAATAACTCCTATAAGGTGATGTTTTAGTCGAGGAGATGAGGCCACATGTCCTCCTATACATTGGTCATTATTGTACATGTAATACTATAAGTAAACCCTCTTAGTGTCATAGGAGGGGTTGAAGAAATTAGAGATCGAAAACTCAAATATACTCTCTTTGACATTGGAATTTCGAAGAAGAACGTTGTGTAAAATCGGTGTTTATTTTGTTTCTTGGTTAATCGTTCATTATCGTATCTTTTTCTTATGTTTACCGAATCCCGAACATATTTATCTCGTGTCAAAAGCTTCTCCCATGTTCAAACTCAACATTTTTGTCTAGTAATCTGTCAAAACGTGTCGGAATTAGCTTGCCAAACACGAGTGGGAACGGTATCTGTTGGCGCATTTTTTGTGGTCAACAATTTTAATTGTACTTGAAAGATTATTAAATAAAATAGAAACATTGATCTTCAAACCCGAATAAGTTTTGTCAAAGATTTGGATTGATATTAAATGAAAGAATAGAGAAGGATTCAAAGTCTTAATGTTTTCCCCTAATTTTTCATAACTGCTTTCCAAGTAGTTTAAAGTTACATAATTAGATTAGATACTTAGCACTTATAAAAACGATATTTGGACTCACATCCACTTTATTTATTGTCATGCTACTGTTCATTTGTGGGATTTTGGAGTGAAACGTTTTCTTTTCTTTGCACTGCAGCTGGGGAGGACTTTGTTATTTACATTAATTTTTAATTAACCCCAGCTTTAGTTTGAATTCTTTTTTTTTCTTTTATCTTTTTCAGCTAATTTACGTATTTTTCTTGGTTTCAACGACAAGGAACAAAGCAAAGCAAGAGACCAACAACAAATTGTAATGATTGATATCAATAGTGATGACACTTGTGGGAGATGTCTCCGACATGCACTCATTCAAAGTGACGGTATATAATGCACTTGTTGGATTTTATGAGGATGAATTGCCCAAGGAATTAACATGAGAATCATCCACGGATCTTCGAAGAACAATGTGTGAAGAAGTAGAGGAAGATAATTTGCTCTAGAGAGTATTAAGGACATGTTGAAATCTAGCATACTTGAGTTTTCAAAGAATTGGGATAGTTACCTACCATTGATTTAATTTGCCAATAATAATAGCTATCATTCATCAATTGGTATGTCTCCATGCATAGCACTATACGGGAGAGAGAAGTAGATCATCGTTATATTTGGATGAAGTCAAAGAAAGACATATTCTAGGATTAGAATTAGTATAAGAAACAATGAAAGTTACTGTTCAATGCTGTGCAAGATAGGCGACGAAGTTATGCTAATAAAAGACGCGAGCCTTTATAATTTGAGATTGGTGATAAGGCTTTTATAATAGTTTCACTGGTTGAAAGCCAATTACATTTTGGCAAAAAGGAAAATGTACTCAATCAAATTTCTATGGATATTCTAAACCATTTATAAATCGAGGAAATACCCATTAAGATTTTATCTTATGATAAGAAATGACTTCATTATAAAGAAATTCGTTAGTTAAAGTGTTGTGAAAGAGCGCACACCTAGAAGAGGAAACATGGTAACGAAAAGTTGTCATACAAGAAAAATATTTACGATATTAGGTTTGGATGGAATTTTTAGAGGCTATGTATATCCATTTAGAATGATTCAAAATTCATTGAAAAGCTCACGTTACGATCTTACTAAAGTTTCATGCAAAAAATTTCACTGAACAATTATTCTAAAAATCTTATTTTGTTGTATTTTGTTGAAATAAATAAAGATAGAATTTTTGTCTATTTAACATATGGACATATGACACCTATTTTTAAAAGGTTTATTGCACAACTTATAGTACTTGGACGGTTAGGCAAGGATAAGTTGAAAAATTCAGCTTTTATCAAAGTTCACGTGAAGACAATTTTTGGACAAGGTGAATTAGAAAACTGGGTATAAATAATGCTTTTAAAGTAAGTGGAATTTGACATACTAGAGTGAAATTCTACTGGAAAGTGAATTATTTTCAAAATAAGTAAACACAAGAAATTATGTTGCACAATTTCAGAGACATGTTTGGTTAGATAAAAAATTGCATTTGTTAATTTAACATATGATATAAATTTTTGAACGATGTAGTAGCATGTTAATTGTTCTACGTTAAATTTGACGTGAAACTTAAGGATGTGATATGTCTAAATTTTAGTCCAACTAATTTAGTTGTATAAACTTTGTAAATGTTGACAAAATATGTGTTGGCAAGACTTCGGTTATTGATTTTTATTGATTTCAAAAAAAATTTTCGAAATGATAGTAACCTACCTTGTACGCATAGCATGATTCATTTTAGTCTTATTATAATGGACGAGTTCTTAGAATATTCATTGATGGATATATTTCCCGATTAAATAATGTTTTCTAAAAAGACAAAATTGGAAAAATCTTTATGACAATATAAAGATGAACATGTGGATATTCTAATGGACCAAACTTTTATATAAGATTATTCTTCTATCAAACATAGTCTAAGATCCAAAACATTCTCTATATAAAATCATTCCTTTACGCTTAATGTGCATAAAAGTTCTAAGCTTTCAAGTTTCAATTTTGCACAAGTTCTTCAAAATTTCTCTTTAGGCAGAAAATCCCAGCAAGGTATCTTCATGATATCTTCTACTAAATTCGTAACATTCTGACTCAAATTACATAGTGTTGGTGTAGTATAATCAATATAGTACAGCCCTCTATCGTTTGATGAAAGATAACTCAGAATTTATGGTTTTTATCCAAAAACTGGAAAATTTTATATTTATTTCAAAGAGTATATGGATCTTAATATCCTATATTAAGGATATTATTACCCTTGGATGGGGTACGAATACCCTACTCAAAAACTATTTGAGAAAAAAAAAATATTCTTCTCTGCTCTTTAGGGTAGTTGAGCTCCCTACTGAGTAATTAAAGCATTTACTTATGTAGTTTATTAATACTTTTAATCTATTAATTTCAGGAAGATTTCATCCAAGAAACTAGAGTAAGTGACTTCGTTACGTGTTTAATTTACGCAATCTTTGATTAAGATACTTCATTACTTTTGAGATACGTGACACGGCTCTTAAATGGTAAAATTGTATATTTGTTTTACTTGCTCGAGTCCTTGTGTGGGGTCATTCAGTTATTTTGCCAATGGGTCTGTTCATAACCGAAAGACTAGTATGAGTGCTCAATGTATAAAAACTCTTTAAAGAATTGACGCCTAAAAGATAAAAATGAAATCATATGTAATATTACACAAGTATTGAAATTATCTCACCGAATGTCAATATTCATAGTCGTATTATGACTTTCATTTAAGATGATGCAGCGTGAGACCTTTGAGATGGTGAGGCACAAATAGAGATTGTCACACGTCTCGTATTAAAGAAACCGACATTTAGTTCTAATACCTGAATCACCCTTGTTTGTACAAGTTTATAAAGACCAAGAGAGTGATCGAGCATTATGATGCACAAACCTTATGTACAAACACACTATGGTATCTATACTATAGAGGACGTTGATATACTTTTGGTAATTGTGGGTTTTTATAGTTTTGTAAATTAATACTTTTGCCAAGTTGTTATTTTCAAGCTGAGATCTTTTGTAGAAGTTTTATCTTATGTTTTTGTGTTTATAAGTAGTACTGAATTTGTAATATCTGTATGGTTAGATACACTTTTGAGGCCGTATAAATGTAACAACCTAGCTGCACATATTTTGTGAAAACATATATCCAAGTTTTGTCAATCCCTTGTTCAATTATTTTTATGTACTAACTTTTATTACACGATCTATTATTTTACTGTTTTTTCACAAATTTGTATTATATGTGATTCTTAAATCAATCGTCATGTTTGATGACTTTAATTCAACTTACTACTAGTTAACAGATGGTATTACTACCCTACTTTGCGGCGTTAATACCTAACTTCTAAATTACTTATTTCGTTGTATTTGTCATCTTTCTTTCAGTAGTCGAACCACAAACTTATTCTATGATTATAGAGAAAGATGAGAAGGATGATAACTTATTTTTAAATAATCATGATTTCATAAATACTCAATTATATTTTAAGTCATTAGTGTGGTGTGGTTAAGTCGCTAAATTAATTTAGGGTGTCAATGCCCATTTTTAAAGTATTCATACAAGAATTTTAATTTTTTTTTTTTCATGTAACCCGGCGACGGGCTCAAGTTGTTTCGGCCAGTAGAGATGGAGAAATTCAATGGTTTTGGTGGCAGATCAAGTGTATTGGAATTTGTGCCTTTCTTCCCATTCTAGAGAGAAGAGAGAGTAAATAAAGGTTCAAATCTCTTTATGATCGCCCAACCCTACCCTTTGTCAAGAGAATACAAAACTGCTATTCCAATTCATTACTTCATAAATATTTAATTGCTTATGAAGAAATGCAATAATCAAATTCTGACGGAGAATGTGATGTCATTGGTGCACAAGCTAAGGAATATGAATTTAGACAGGGAAAAATGAGGAAGAAAATGAAGGAAACAAGAAGGGAAAAAAATTCGAAAAAGTAAAAAGTGCGAGAATTTGCGACTTTTATTAATAAAATACAAATATTTTGTTAAAAATACTGGTCACTTAATTTATAGTTTGTTTCGTTTTTGTAATCAAACTTTTTATTTAACTATTATTTTGAATTAACGGAAAGTTTTTGTGGTTAAATGAAATTTTGAAAATCAATTCACGTAATCATTTTCAAAAATCAAATTTAATGATTTATTTTGTTAACATTGAAATAAAATCATATGTTTAATGAACTAACTGGTAAGAGAAAAAAAAAACGTGCTGTATAACAACATTAATTAAAAAAAGAACAGATATAGGAATTCAAATATGGAAATAAAATTACAAACGTATCCCTATTTATCTATACAGCACTTCACCAACGGAAATAGGAATTGCAATTGAACCTACAAAAACTACACAGAATTTCACAGAAATCAATCATTGATACAAATCATTATATACAATCAACCACTTACACAAACTGTTTAAGAAAATCCATATACAAATATTCAATCAACTTCAGAAAGTATGGATACGAGCTGGAAGAAGAACTTGAGGCCGGGTGATCGATTTAAACCTTCCGATAATGAATTGTTGAAGTATTATTTGCTCCCTAAAGTGAAAGGCACATACATATTTCCTGGCATTATCCATGACAATATTAATGTCTACCAGTGTCATCCATTCCAACTCCCATCAGGTATACTTTCTTGTATGTTTAGTTCTTCTTCTTGATGAATATATATAATAAACATCCGGCGAGATCTTCAGTTTGATTATTGTAGTTTTCATGTATATATACAGCTTTCTTGTATGTATAATATTGAACAGGCAGTCATTAATGTTGTTTAAAGTTGGATATTGGTATTAATAGGTTTCTTGTATGCATATAATATTGATCAGGCATTAATACATTTATTTCTTGAAGAGAATTAAGGTTATTTAAAGTTGGATACAGATATTAGTAGTATGTTTTTGTGTTTCTTGAAACCGAATTGTGTTTCTTGTATGTGTATGATTGTTGAAGTGTTGGATCGATCCATAAAGATACAATTTAAATTATAACTGACACTTTCTTGCACACATCACTACTGATGGCTGTCTCGATCTATTTAATTACAGTGTATATTGAACTGAACCTGATATGTTCAGTCAAGTGGTTTTCTTGGTATGGTTATCTGATTTGTTGTTTTCTCTTTTTTGAAAAATCGGATTCTCTAAAGCCTTGGATGAGGGTTCGGATTGTGCTTATTTCTTCACATCGAGAGAGCGAAAGTTTGAGAAAGGACAAAGGGCGGAGAGGTGTACCAAGGATGGTAAAGGGCATTGGAAAATGACCAGTTCTATAAATGAAATATTTGATGATATTGATGGATCCGTTATTGGAAGGAAAAACACCCTGGTTTATGTTCCCAAGGAAAAAGACAAGAAAGGACTTGGAATCAAGACTAATTGGATTATGCATGAATACGTCCCAGTCGAGAGTCTTGTTCCTCAAAAAGAGGACATATCAAACGAGAAGGTACTGACTTTAGCAAGCACTTTACGTTGATAAATACATTATGATTTTTATGGGCTAACTGTTATAGTCTTTCAACGCAGGGGAGTGATATTGTTTTATGCAGAATTCATTACAATGGAAAAAACAAAGGGAAGAAGATAAATGTAAGGAATGAAACTGAGGTCTATGGCGGTGGATCTGTAGTTGAGGCGCAACATGACAATGTATGTTGTGAGGTCTATGGCGGTGGATCCGTAGTTGAGGCGCAACATGACAATGTATTCACATACATTGCCAATCCTGAACCTCTTCAGTTTAAATATAATTCATATGGCAGTGGATCAGAACCTGAGCAACCAAACAACTCATATATGGACAATGCTGCTGCTCTACAATTTGATTATAATTCCTTTCCTGATGATGTAGGCATATCTTTCTCCTAGAATTTAGATTGACGTGGTAATGGTATTGTTACTGTTTACAATTTGTAACATATAGCGGCTTGTAAACATTGTACTGCATTTTTCATTTTTTTAAAGTTCATCTAAAGCATTGTAATAGTATTTTTGGCGACTTTGGTGCCGAAATAGTTTTCATTTTATTATAGCATATTTCATTCTAATGAAGTCCTTGGTTCTTCTTCATGCTAGAGTCATTCGGTTAGTATCAACGTTGTTGGGATGTGATATTCAAGTCTTGATGAAAGGGGCCTGGCTCACAAGTACTAGTAACACCAGCAGATCAAGACATAGACTTGAATGCCTTCTTTTGAAAAATGCTATTTCCAGTTGCACTTTTTTCAACTGCTTGTTCGTCCAACCAAAACTAGAGTACGAACTTCATTTGAAGTTGACGTTAACTCCCAATCATCACTGATAGAACTTCCACCCATTTTGTGGAATCAAATTATCTACCAAAGATTACATATTGTTAAGAGATAAAATATCACATCGAATAAAAATGAAAACATAGATCAATTTATAAGAGTTTGAGCTACTCCTCTTAATAAGGCTGACCTTTTAAGATGGAACCCCAAATCTTAATATGGTATCATAGCTCATTAACCTCTAATGAGCAATTCGATCCGATTAAGATTCAAAAAATTCAACACAGAAATTTCAAAATTGATTTGCTCAAACGAGCCACCATCTTACAGGGGCATGGTAAGTGATAAAATCACAGATCAAATAAAGATGAAAATATAGACAAATTTATAGGAGTTGGGCTAATCCTTTTAATAAGGTTGACCTTTTAACATGAAAACTCAAATCTTAATCTAAAATCAAACTATTCCTATCCAATTATTGGTTTAAATCCAATTCAATACAAACCGATCAAGCTTGGTTGGTTTAATTTGGGTTGGCTGGTTTGGGCTTGAGCTCAATTCAAGTTGGACTCAATTATTTTTTTATTTTTTTTGAATTTGGACAAATTTTTAAAGTTTGAAACTACTTGGAAACCTCCATCGTCTTTAATCTATATAAAGAATTCTTTCTGAAAAATAATATATAAATAAGTTTGAAATTATGTTCTTAATTTTTAGTTTAGAGTCAAATAACTTTGCATTTGTACATATTATTCACTCATGTCGATCTATATAAAAAAAAGAGGTGTTTGTATTTTGTCTCAACTATTGTGCCTATTTAGGTTTTTCCATTTTAGGTATTAATTTTTTTTAATTTTATCGAGTTGGATTTTAATTCATAACTCGAGACCTAACCCAACTCGACCTCAAATTTGATTTTTCAACCCCACAAAATCAATCCATACATGTCGATTTTGTTTGGGTTGGCCCATTTGAGCAGTTTGGGTTGAATTTTGCCCAACACAACTCAAAATGTATAAGTTGGCTACTAAAAATGAAAAGATAACTTTTAAACATACAATTATTTTAGAAATAGCAAGTTTCTAATTGGAAAGTTTACTAAGCGAAAAATTAGTTTCAATCTGTGGCTGAAAATCTGTATAATCAAACATGCAAAAAAATTAGGCAACCTCTATGAGAACCCTGAAATTTTGTGAGTTTTATCACATACAATTTAATTGTTAGTCGATAGAAATGCCATGTCTAGCCAAGTCATTATTCAATTCAATTTGCTATGCCCAATAATTAATTATATGATTTTTTCTTAATATTTGGTGGACCAAAGTAGAAATAAGTATCAAATTTTATACTTTTATTTAATTGGGCCAAATAGTTAACTATTGAAAGAGTTGGAACTACCCTATTACTATTAGGCTCATTTGGTGAATTATGGACTCGATAAAAAATTAAATTTGATCAAGTTAAACCGGAGTTTTAGCTGCCTAAAGAAACCTATGAAAAATTATAATTAAGTGGATAAGCTAAGTCGATTCATCTTCTGATTTGTCGAGTAATTGGTTTGTGATAATTATTAGTTATTTTGTAATCCTAATCCATTTTAATTAGGACAGAAATTAAATCTAAATCCGTAATCATTAATTTGAATTACCATAAAGTTTTCTAATAAACTTTAGTATTAGATTAGTGAAGGACTCCAATTAATTATAATCTAGTTAAATTGTTTGTTTGGATTAGAATAAAATATGTCTAATACATGCCCCTTATTTTCTCGCGTGTAGAATTTGCAATCATAATTCGACTTTAGTGTAATTCTAGTTAACATAGAACTTATCAAAACCTAATATAAAATTGCCAATCAGATTATACCAAATCCGTTTTTGGAAAAAGTGCATGAATGGAAATAGAAAATTCAAATATAAGTGAAACTCCACTTCTATAATAAATCCTAACGTGATTGCACTACACCAGATTTTAGTTTACTATATACTCTCTCCAACCCATTTATATAAATTTATTTTGTTTTTCACATGGATTAAGAAATCTTATTTAATATTAGTGAAAAAATAATTTGCCAAAAACTTTCCTAGTTTACTTTCATTTAATTATCAATAACTAATAGTAAATTATTATTGAAAGTAGTAAAGATATAAGGATATATTAGTAAACGAACAAAACATTCTTAATAAAAAAACAAAACTATATATTCTTAGTTTACCCTCATTTAATTATCAATACCCAGTAGTAAATTATTATTGAAAGTAGTAAAAAAATAAGGACATATTAGTAAACGAATAAAGCAAAACATTCTTAATAAAGAAGCAAGACTATATAATTAGGATAAGAAAATAGGAAATATGATCCTATATAAATGAGATAGATGGAGTATAAGGCATTAAACCTTAAGCATTCTCCAATATATTTTATTCTCACCCTCCATTCAATTTCACAAACTTCCAAGTACATGCCATTCAAGATTTATTCAAATACCTCATGTATAAATTTCATTACCTTATTTCAAGGTACCTTTGGGAGAAATCATGATATAATTTAAGGTGTATTTTCAGGTATCAATTAGCCTTCACATTATTTTGCAGCGTTTGTTAGAATTATAATTTTTTATGGTATAATAATTCTCATTTTATGTTGATAAGAGAGTTTATACATAGTTTCTTGTTTTATTTGAATGTGGAGTAACAAGCATCTCATTAAGTATATTTATTTATACTCATCCCTCTTTATTTACAGATTTCAAGTGAAATTAGTATGTTGGACGATGGTAGACTAATGGAACCTCATTACGATGTACCTTATTTGTTGAATTTGATTAATGCTGAAGTAACATCATAATTTTTAATTAGTAGGATTTTATTGCATGTTAGAACTAGTTTTATTAATATTTCGATTAATGATATGATTCCAAAACGTTCCGCGTATATTATTAAATTAATTTTATCTTTTATTAAAGGGTGTTCAATTTTTATTGAAGGTCATTTTATTGAAATTTATTTTTAAGCACATTAAGGAATTTATGTTTGGTAAGCGTCAAGTTGCTAGAATTTGGAGTTGTACACTCGCAAGAAATTAAAATATTTAGTGCAAGCTGTGAATCACCAGCAAGCACCCCTAAGGTCCTTTTCAAAGACTTTAAGTGGGCCTTGATGCATGAGCCAGTCAAGGCGACCACCTTCCCTATGCTCACCAAGCTTTTCCACCGTCGGCGTAATGCTCTCCTTTCAATGCCAATTTAACATTATAGAACTACGTACAAAAATAGAGTATGGTTATATCCTATAGACGCCACATCGCCCAAAACCACCGGCTTTAATACCACAAGCAATTGATTGTTGAAGGTCCAGGAACCACCCATGTAACCAAGGAAAATATAAAAACTGTCGAGCCTATCCTTCGCCCATGCTCGGTTTTGGGATGAGGCAAGTGAGGCCCGCACCCCAGGCCCAACATTAGAGAGGGCTCAAATTCTTTCTTTTTTAACCTCGGAGCAACTTGGTCTATAGCGTAAAATTTGTATTTCTTTAATGAGAAGATTTCATAACAAAGAGATTAAGTTTCACCAATTTCAAATTTCAAATCTCAACTTTTAAAAAAAAGAATTTATTTATAAATTAGTTAATTAAACAATTATTTTATTAATTGAAGGGATAATTGCAACAAAAAGCTCCAAACCTTTGAAACATCAACAGACTTTCCCCAAACCTTTTAATCCGATGCAGCCATCACCCATATCATTCCCAACCACTACATGTGAGGCTCTTTTGGATGATTTACATCCATTTTTCAATTAGTTGACCCAAAAATTAAGTTTGACCATATTTTTAATCAATTAAAAAGGGGTAAAATGATAAATATCTATTAAAATAATTAAAATTTTTATCTAACCCCTGAATGATAATTGCAACCAGAGGCTTGAAATTTAACAAATTTCATAGAAAGCCCCCATCCCCAACTAAACCCAACTGAACCGCCACCGCCAATGGCAGCCACCGCCAAACTCTTCCGTCTCGATCTCCGTCTCCGCCACCCCAAACTCCATTCCTTTTCCGAGCCTTGCCGAAATCCCTACCTCTTATTCTCCTCATCTTCCAAACCCGACTCCAATGCCGCCACATCTTGACCCGATGCAGAATCCGAATCCAAACCGGAAACCCAATCTCAATCCCCATTCTCCTCATTTCAGCGATATGAAAGCCTGTCTACAAAAAGAATCCTCAAATCAGAATCATGGTCAAATCCCCCGTAAACTTTGCTGTTTTCAAATTCCACTCCTCCAACGACTAAAATCGCTTCATTGGAAGAAATCCGTAAAAACCTCTCTGAGTTTCACCGCTGCTCCGCCCTTCCGCCTTCATCATCGTCTGCTGCATCGCCTTCTTTCCATTCCGGTCAACCCTTATCATTCCAAGAGCTCTATAAAATAAATGTCCTTCCAAAAACAGATTTCAGGGTTCAGTTGGGTTGAGTTGGGGACGGGGGCTTTGTATGAAATTTGTTAAATAAATTAATAAATTATTGGTCACAAATTAATAAATTTTCAGGCCACACAATATTTATTGGTCACAATTTATCTATTTCATTGGTCACATATTGTTTATTGGTCACACACCAACCAATTTATTTTTCACAATCAACCAAATCATATGTAACCACCACCACCCCCGCAGAAACGCACCATTGCTGCCAACAACAAGAACAAACCACCACCATCGCAGGAAACGACGCTATGACTATCACACAAATCGTCGTCGCCCCCCCCCCCCCCAACAAACACCTACTCCAACACCACACACCATCTCTACCTCCACCTGCAACTCCAATCAACCATCGTCTACTACAATCAGGGATTTCTTCCAACACTACTACACCCACAAAAATAACCCAATCGTGCAAAAAATCCCCAAACCACTGTCACCACCATACCAAATAGAAACAGATGCAGAAGAGGGAAAAAAGAAAAGAAAAAACGACGATGGCGTGAGGGAGATGAAGCGGCGTTCACAGCAAAGCACCGACCGTGTCAAAGAGAGAGAAGGCAGATTGGAAAACAGAAAGTTGTTCTCAGCAGCATGTGACTCCAGCAAAGTTGGTAGGCACATCTTCTTCATCGTCGGTTGCTGGAGTTTGAATGGGTCGTCAGGTGCCGGAGAGAGAAAAGATGAATAGAAATGAAGAGGGAAAGAAAAAAGAAAAAACGACGATGGCGTAAAGGAGATGAAGCGGCGTTCACAGCGAAGCACCAACCGTGTCAAAGAGAGAGAAGGCAGATTGGAAAACAGAAAGCCGTTCTCAGCAGCGTGTGACGCCAGTAAAGTTGGTAGGCGCATCTTCTTCATCGCTGGTTGTCGGAGTTTGAATGGGTCGTCAGTTGCCGGAGAGAGAAAAGATGAATAGAAATGAAGAGGGAGAAGATGAAGAAGGGGAAGAGAAATGAAGAGAGATAAGTGAGAGAAATGAAGTAGAATTAGAGTTTGGGTGTGTATAATATTCAATTATTAATTCAATATCTGATTTTTGAAAAGTAACACCTCATATCTGAAATTTGAAATTGAATCTTGAAAACTCTTGTTTTTTTTGTAATTTCCACTTCTTTAATTTCCCCTCACACATTTACAAAAAAAAATTGGGCTCAATACTAAGACCTAGATAGGATATGGAGAAGCCCAATAAGAATTGCCCTTAAATACGCTCCAAAAAAACAATTATAGCATTACAAACATTATACTTTTACACTAGGGCAAGAGCAATTCTATATAAACATCGTTGAAATTTTCAAAATTCCTAAATTATTTTCACACCCAGAAATTAACTGCCACGATTTGAAAATTTTCACAAAAGAAATAAATTACTCAACCAAACACACAAATGATACAAATTTTGCGTGGTATTCATCACCTTTATTGCTTTTGGATTTCTCAGGTATATCTAATTTTATTCATTTACGGTTTGTTTAAACTTTTTGTTCACGAGGCTTATTTTAGTAGGTTAAAGTCATAATATTTTGATAAATTTTCACTGTTTATGTAATTTTGTTGTTTTTTTTTTCAAAAAAAAATTTGTTAAGTATATTTGAAATTCAACGAAATATTTGCTTATTTCTTTCCTGTGTCTTAATCATAGAAAGATGTTGGAAGAAGATGCAAAAGGAAGGCCTAGATTAGGGTGGGTGGGATTTTGATTGACCCGCGGCCACAATTTGTAGACCAAAAAGATATTTAACGTGGCATTGTGATATGTTCAATTGTTGTCCTAAAGGTGTACCTTTCTTTAGAGTGATATAATGCATCTACACATTGTTTTCCTCTTCTACCAAGCAAAGATATTTTTAAAGATAGTGTATAACGTTTGACATTGAAGTTATTATCACAAACTCATTGAGAAAGTCATATTGAAAGTATTGAGCCTATAATGGAGCAAACTACACAAATAGGAGATGCTTTACTTAACTTGGCAGAATTTAAGGAAGATCCTAAAACAAATAGGAAGCCGAATTCTTAGCGACATATGATTTTAAAAATTTGAGTTCTAACTTGGTATAGAAATCTAGCACAGGTTGTTGCATGCAACCAACAATATAAGTAGATTTCTTCGAACCGAAAACATGAATATTGATGGTGCTATTGACCTCTTACAATGATTTATTTCATTTTTTGAAGATTATAGAAAAATTGGATTTTCGCCATGGATGAAGCAACAAAAAATGCAAGTGAAATAAGAATGGAGGCTATATTCCGAGAAAAAAGCATAATTCAAAGAAAGAAGCAGTTTGATGAAAGTGGCAGGGATAAGGTAAAGCAATCAGGCGAAATATATTTTAGAGTTGAATATTTCTTTTTTTAATTGATCAAAATCTATCTTCTCTAAAGACTCGATTTGAACAATTTAAATAATTATGAAGAGACATTTGAATTTTTGTTTAATTTCAAGAGGTTAAGGCATGCTACTTCTTCCAGTTTTTTGAAGTCTTGTATAACTATTGAGAAGTATCTAAAACATAACGGATACTTAGATATTAATGGAAATGATTTATGTTCGTAGTCACATTTCTTGAGGTGCCATATACCAAATGGAGCATCGAGAGCAATTGAAGTACTACAATATTTGAAAATACAAAATATTCAAATATTGAATGGTTATTTTTCAAATGTTTATATTGCTTACAAAATTTTGTTAATCATATTAGCTACAATTGCATTTGCACAGAAAAAAGATTCTCCAAATTGATCAAGACTTATCTCTTAACTATGGCACAAGAAAGATTGAATGGATTAGCTTTGTTATCAATTGAGAAAGAAATTGTTGAATAGCTAGATTATTCAAATTTGATTAATATTTTTACCTCTAAGATCGTAAGGTGGATAGTCTTTAACTAATCGTTTGGAACATTGTCGATTTTATTATTTTATTAAAATATAGATCTTTTGTATAATACATTTTGTTTGTTATTTTACGTGTTAACAATTAGTTCCGTAACACATTTATAAATTGTTCATGCATACTATTATTTGGAGGGTAGCTAATTTACGAAGTATGCCTCAGGCCCCGAAAATCACAGGATCAGCATTACCTTCGCCTCTACTTGAAACTTATTTTAAGTCCCCCATATGACACAGAGAACCATCTGCATGCATCCCCTCATAATTGTCGTACGTCCATCCAACACTTTCCCTTCCAAGCAATGTTCCTGTTTTTTTAATCGCTCTACCGCTTGATTATCGTCCGCATCTGGGCATGAGGTATCGTTATCGTCCAGATTCAATTTCGCACAAATTTTTCATAATTCACTCGGTTTCACTGTTTTTGGAAAGCAAAGAGGTTACAAATATGGCTTTGGAATGTGTGTATGGGTATAGGTATATATTTATGAATTTTAAGGTTATGAAGAGATGAATAAAACAATGAAGAGAAGTGAAATTGTAATGACATTAAATTCGGTGTTCTCCTTGACAAGAATGGTGTTCCGACTGCTTCGATAACTGAATGCTACCTGCAAAA
>CAIGRP010044783.1:0-15338 GCA_903798385.1 Fraxinus cuspidata
TTTGTTTGTTGTTCTACTGTTCATTTTTAATTTAGCAATGCGTTGCATAATACAGTATTGAATTTTGCATTTATGTTGATTTTGGGGGGCTCAATATTGGGAATTCGCCTCGAGCCCCGAAAAACACAGGATCGGCTCTGCATAGAATATGCCTACGTTTTTTTTGCTCATCAATGACAAGTGCCGATGTTTGCACTGTTACAAGAATGCTATAGATGGAAGACTAATTTCTAAATTGTTCCTTAGTAATTTCTTCTTAATGATATTTTCCACCTGCTTATTCAACATTTAAACTTGGATATTGAAATACAGTATGTTTGAATATTAGTTCATTGTTTTTAAATGTTTATTATTGTTTTCAATCTTAATTGTTTGTTTTTCGAAACCCATTTGATTATTTTATCCTTTACTATTTTCGTGAAAAAAATAAAATAAAATCCTTATTAACAAGTTAGAAATTACGTGAATTGATTTACCTCTATTAAACACATACATACGAACAATCACGTGCATCGTAACTACTAAATAGTTAATTTTTAAATGAAAAGAGAAGAAACGAAAAAAAAAAAAACTTGTTTGACAGAATTTCACAAAAAATGGAAGAACAAAAAAAAAAAAAAATGTTTAACTGATAAAAAAATAAAAATAAATAAAATCAATTTCACAAAAAATGGAAATACAGGTTGACAGAATTTCTGTTTTCTTTTTCTTTTTTACTATCTGCCAACCTTTTATGTACACCAAGAAGCTTAATCCTTACGACAATGTTGTAACGCAGTTTCCATTCTTAAGTACGAAAGACTTACATTATTATTATTATTTTCATTTTCATTTTCATTTTTATTTCCATGATGGCCACGTTGTGGTCCGGTTTGGACTTGATGTCCTTTTCAAATATAAATGACCCCTTAATTATGATTATTCCCCTAGTAGAGGGAAAAATTGTCAAGGTATCTACGGGTGTTGTACTGGTAGCACCTGTAAGGTTTTTTTCATTTTTTTTTTTTCAGCCAAAAACTGTTTTAAGTATCTCCCGTAAAAGGCCGGAAAACTCTTTTCCTGTACACACTGCAGGGCTACTTAACTATATGCTTCAAAACTAATAAATAATATTTATATATAAATTATAGTATATTATTCTGTTTTGACAATGAAAGAGGGGTGCTATGGATTTACTTATATATTCAAAGAAGCGACGTGTCAAGGTAATAAAATTCAACTAAGCCTCTATTTTACAACCATTTTTATAAAATACTTTTTTTTTCTCAAACTTATTTTCAATCAATTATCACGATAAAATACTTTACAAGTAAATAAAAAAAAAATTCATACTTTTTAACCATAAGTTCTCCAAAAAATCATTATTTCAAACTCATTTTCCCAAAAAACTTTATTTTAATGAATTTCAAAAATAAATTGCTTGATCACCTTAAAGGTGCTAAATTGATCGTGTATATTCCAGTGTTCTAAAAAGCGCGTTTAAGGGAGAATTAAGCGGTCAACTATAATATTGACCGCTTAATGCTCGCCTAAGCGTTTTTAGGCGTGCCACCGCCTCAGGCCTAGATTTTAAGGGGGGTTCAATTTTTTATTTTTTATTTTTAATAAAACCCATAGGACAAGATATTGAATTGGAGTCCAATAAAGAGTTATATTAGTTAAGATTTAAGCATGTAATTATGATTTTGAAACTTATCTTTATGTGGGAATTATTAAGTAAATACAATATTTTATAATTTTAGATGTTTGGTATGTATTATTTAATTTATTTGAATTATTGAATTTTTTTACAATGATTAAAAATTTAAAATAAAAAAAACATTTTTTTATGCCTAGACTCGTAAAGCTTGAAGCTTGGCCTCCGGTCTAGCTACGTATTTAATTTATTTGAATTATTGAATTTTTTTACAATAATTAAAAATTAAAAATATAAAAAAATGTTTTTTTTTTACGTCTAAGCTTCGCTAGGCTTGTAAAGCTTGAAACTTAGCCTCCACGTCTAGCCACGCTTTACGCTTTTTAGAACACTGGTATATTGGTAAATTGTTTTGGTCAAGCAATTGACTATAATTAAGTCCTTAATTGGTGGGGATTACAATTAGAATTTTAGTAAATTTTGATAGAAATTAATGAAATGTATAGTTGAAAAATTGTAGGTCCTATGAAATGTGTGACTCAATTTAATTGTTAAATATGACTTGAAATAAATTCTTAATTTTAATTTTTTTGTTTTTAGAGTTTGGTCAATGTAAAAAACGCGTAAAGTATACTTGTGGTGATTGAATACTTGATTATCTCTTTTTGGCGTGTTTGGTTTGAAGGTGGATCACAAAACAGATTATATTATTTTGAATATAATTATCTGAGGTATTAAGTTCAATTATTTATAAATAAACGATTAGAAAAAGATATAATATATAGTATTAGTTCATTGTGGGTGAAATAGAAAAGTATCTTAACTAGGAAATTTACGTATGAATATTGGGACGTTAAAACATAAAATATCCATGGGATGGATTTTTTTAAAAAAATGCTAAAGTGAGTGACTGCATATAAAAAGTAGAGACATTACAAGTTAAGAATAATTAAGAGAATGTGGAATGATGTTTAAGATAAGACTCGAATGAATGTAAATAATTATATTTTTGTTTGCCGAAGGTTTTAAGGGATTAATTAATCATGTTTTTCTTTCCTAATAGCTATTTTCATGGGCCAGTTCGTCACTTTCCACTAAAAATATCTCAATTTTGATAAGTTCATGACATATTTATTTTGTTTCAAAATGTGAAAACTAATAGAACATGACTTCATATATAGAAGATGCTCGAACATGATAAATTTAAGTGTATTTTCACTTCTAAACTACTGTTATACAACCATGTTAAGTTGAGATAATGCCGAGTCAATTCAATCGATACACATCATTTATCTTAAACAAGTTGACTAGTAAAACACCATTAGTAAAATAGAAAAATAAATCTAAATTTTTACACATGCAACACATTCTGACATAAATGTAACCGTTGGAAAACAACCAAGATACCAGAATCCCTCTAATACCATCTGTTGGAAAACAACCAAAATCGCTCCGATACCAATGTTGACCTATGCTTGAACTCATGTTTTGATTATAACAAATAAATTGTTTTACCTCTAACATTTGAATTCAAGTTTTCATAGCTAGTATGGCCAAATTGATCAATTGAAGACAAACTGATTGCTACCAAAAGACTCGAAATTTACGATCAAAGAAAATCAAGATGGAAGACAAGCAATCACATCAAATCAATCGAAACTTTCACGTCAAATCAAGCATTCGTTGAAGATATTAAACTTAGATGCTTTGAATTCATATGTAAATGTAAAATACCTTAATCCTTAGCAATGAATCACTAAAAGCTCAAAAGTCAAATTTTTATGCACGAGATAAATTATTCATAAAAAAAAATGCTCGCGTAAAAATTATTTTTAAAAAAGATAAAAAATTTTACTTGATTTTTAAATCTTTTACTAATATCTCTTATCTTGAAAAGTTAAGTGAAAATATTTTTCAAAAGCCTACGCTTTTTAAATAATCAAGAAAAGAAAAATTCGAAAAAAAATTCTTGTCCTAGTGGATGTCCAGTTTGTCCAACGGTCAAATTTTTTTACGTTATGATTTTTTTATGCAGAAAGACTAGAGTTACATTGATTTATCTTTATCAAATCATTCATTTTGAAACACGTTTGATTGAATTACCTTTTGAAAATCATTTTTCTCATCAAAGTTTTTCTCACCTAACACTTAATTTTCATTTTTTGCTATTTATTAAAGTGTTAAGCCTATTTCTTTTTTAGTACTTAATTTGATCATATCATTTATTAAGAGAGAAATTTCAAATTGTAAAATCACTTTTCTATCGAATTTGTGGGTCATGTTGAGGTCTCGAAAAACTCAACATTGTATAATGATCGATACTCCCTATTTGTAAGTCACCAAAAGCATTGTAAAGGGTTGTATTGTACCACAAGCCAATCAACATAGTGAAAATGCTTTGCTCATTTAAGAGAGATTGATAAATAAGGACGTAGATCATTGTTTTGGATCGACCCTCCATAATTATATAGTTTGCATAATCTCTCCCTTTTCACTTATCGCATTTACATTTGTGCTTATTATTTGATTCTATTTATTTAGCCTTAACTTACTTGAATTTATATTAATTTTTCTAAAAAGTTTTTATAATCAATTCACCCCCTATTGGTAAGTCATTCTTGGGTTATCAATTGGGATTAGAGCGATGTGCACACTTTTAAAATTAAGATTCCACAATCTTGAGTAATAACTAACTACATTTTTCAAAATCTTGAGGGGCATTCTACTAACCGTCCACCTTTCTTTGATGGCACACATTATAATTATTGAAAAATTAGGATGATAATATACATTCAATCAATAGATTATAATACATGAAAAGTTATTGAATATGATCCTTATGTGCCTACAATGACTATTAAAATTGATAACCAACCCGATCAAACTAGTCCAAAATCTAGAGAGGAATATTATTAAGATGATAAAAGAGAATTATCATTGAATTTTGAAGCCAAAAATCTATTTTATTGTGCCTTAGATAAAAATGAATTTAATCGTATTAGAACGCGTGATTCCACATATGACATTTGACATAAATTGGAAGTTACTCATGTTGGCACTAATAAAGTAAATGAAACTAAAATGAATATCTTGGTCAAAGAATTTGAAAACGTTTTCATGAATGCATTGTTAACATGATTACTGGCTTCACCGATGTTATTAATGGTCGAAAATTTACTAACGGTGAATGTGCAAGTAAAATGCTCAGGTCACTATCGAGGGAATGAACATCATTAAGGATGTTGATAAAAAATACCAAAGATATCAACTCATATCCTTTGGAAGAATTGTATGGCACTTTGATGACATATGAGCTCAACAACACCGAGACTAAGGAGTAAACGAGG
This sequence comes from Fraxinus cuspidata, assembly GCA_903798385.1. Lineage (NCBI taxonomy): Eukaryota > Viridiplantae > Streptophyta > Magnoliopsida > Lamiales > Oleaceae > Fraxinus > Fraxinus cuspidata. The sequence continues at coordinate 4,984 of CAIGRP010044783.1, forward strand.
AAAAACAAAAAGGAATAAAAGGAGCACCTAAGTGCCAAATTGCTCTTAAATCGGAAATTGAGGAAGGAACTACAAGTGAAAGTTTTAGTGATGAAGAGTTCGATGATCTAGTCTTTCTTGTCAAAAAATAGAGAGGTTTTCGAAATAATCGGAGATTCGAAAAGAAAGAAGAAAAGGGTGAAGAAAGGAGCAGGAAAATCATTTGCTACGATTTTGACAAACCAGGTCACAAGAGAATTGAGTGCCCAAACAAGAAGAGAAATATTAAAAGAAAGACACTTCAAGCAACATGGGATGAAAGAGATGATGATATCATGATGGAAATGAAAGAAAGTCAAAAGGAAAATGTTGACTATAACTTATTGATTAAATAAAATTCTTCATTTAAAGAAAAAGTTGAAGATTTAACAATTTAACAAAAAATATTTATAAATTTACTCAAAGTAAGAAGAATTTTGATTTAAAATTTGGTGATCAAAAATGCGTTTTTGATAAAGGAAGAATTGGATATAAACTATCCTTAAAACAAAAATCTTTAAAAAATCTATTTGTCAAAACTTCAAATAGTAGTTTTTGCAATAAAGATGGGCATATTGCATATAGTTATCTATCCAAAAAGAGGTTGCACTTTGAAAGCAAGAATAAGTGATTCGAAAATCCATTAAAACTAACTACTAAGAACCCAAATTTGTATAGGTACCAAAGATAAAAAAATTGAAATTTTTTTGTAAGAACCAAAGAAAATGAAGAGCAAATGGTTCTTAAATAGCGGATGGTCAAAATATATGACTGGGATAGAATGTTACAATCAAATTTCAAAGTAAAGGATGGGGGTTATGTCAAATTTGAAGATAACGCAAATGGAAAACTTGTTGAAATTGGAAACATTGGTAATCATTCTTCTCCTTCTATTGAAAACGTGTTATTGGTAGGCAACCTCAAACATAATTTGCTTAGTATTAGTCAGTTATGTGATAAATATTATCATATTAAATTTGATTATTCTAAATATCTTATTAAGGACGCTACATCAAAAGAGGTAATATTTATAGGGAGTAGTGGCAAAGATGTAAGTATTATAAATATCAAATTTGAAAGTGATGAAAAATGTTTATCGAATTTAAATGAGGATACTTGGTTGTGGCATAGGAGATTAGACCATATTAGCATGGATCTTTTTTAAAAAATCACCAAAAATTATTTTGTCAAAAATTTACCAAATTTAAAGTTTGATAAAGATAAAATTTGTGATGTTTGTCAATTTGGTAAACAAGTCAAAAGCTTCTTTAAACCCAAACTATATTTTTCGACTACAAACTCACTTCAACTACTCCACATCGATCTTTTTAGACCTTCTAGAACCACTAGTTTGGGTGGAAAACATTATGCATTCGTCATTGTTGATGACTTATCTAGTTTCACTTGGTTTCTATTCCTAAACCTCAAATATGAAGCTTTAAATACTTTCAAACACTTTTGCTAAAATGTTCAAAATGAAAAAGGATACTCTATTACAACTATTAGAAGTAATCATTGTGGAGAATTTGATAATCTCGTTTTTGACAATTTTTGCAATGAAAATTGATATGAATATAACTTCTCTATCTCCTATAACTCCTCAACAAAATGGTGTAATAGAAAGGAAGAATCGCACATTACAAAAAATAGTTACGACCATGCTAAATGAAAATAGCAAGCCAAAATATTTTTGAGCCTAAGTTTTCAATATCACTTGCTATATTGTAAGTAGAGTTTTAGTTAATTGAAAGAAAACTAAAATCTCATATGAGTTTTGGAAAAATAGGATTCCAAATATTGGATATTTTGAAGTTTTTTGCTGTAAATGCTTTATTTTAAATACAAAAGAAAATTTAGGAAAATTTGATTCAAAATCCAATATTGGAATCTTTCTAAGCTACTCATCAACTAGCAAAACTTATAGTCTTTAACAAGAGAACTCTAGTCGTTGAAGAATCTATACATGTTACTTTTGATTAAACTAATCATCTTGATCATGAAAAAGGTGTTCCTAATGATGTAGGATTGGACACCCCTTTCGAACAAATGGACATTCCAGATCGACGCAAGGATGATCCAAAAGAGGAACACAATGAAGAAGCAAACATTCAACAAAGTGAATTAGAACATACCGAAGCGTCAAATGATCCCACTCTACCAAAAAAATGGATGTTTGTTCCCTCTTTCCCAAAAGAACTTATTATTAATGATCCATCCAAAGATATTACTACTAGAACTTCTACTAGGAATCACCTAAATAATTGTGCTTTCATCTGACGATTGAACAAAAAAATTTCAAAGAAGCTGAATTTGATGAGTTTGGATTCTACCTATACAAGAAGAATTAAATCAATTCAAAAGAAATTATATTTGAGATTTAGTCACTAGACCAAATGATCAAACTGTCATCAGTAGAAAATAAGTTTTTAGAAATAAACGAGACTAAAATGGAATTATTGTGCGTAACAATGCTAGATTAGTGGCCTAAGGTTACAATCAAGAATAAGATATTGATTTTGAGGAAACCTTTGCACCAGTTGTTAAATTAGAATCCATTCGCATGATTCTTGCATTTGCTTGTTATAAATGATTCTTTTTATCAAATAGATGTCAAAAATGCCTTTCGAAATTGTTTCATTCAAGAAAAGGTTTTTATCAAGCAACAACCCGGCTTTAAATATCACAAGTATCCGGACTGCGTTTTCAAATTTAGAAAAACTCATTATGGTTTAAAACAAGCTCCTAGAAATTGGTATGAAAGATTGAGCAAATTTCTACTTACAAATGATTTTTCAATAGGAAAAGCGGACACTGCTTTCTTTGTCAAAACTCAAAAGAATGATATAATTATTCTTCAAATTTATATTGATGATATTATATTTGGTGCAAATAATATCCATTTTTATGAAGAATTCTCAAATTACTTGAGCATGGAATTTGAAATAAGTATCATGAGAGAACTCAAATTCTTCCTTGGTCTACAAATTAAGCAAACTAGTGATGGTATATTCATCAATCAAAATAGGTATATTTTGGAAATGCTCAAGAGGTTCGAACTGGTTGACTTGAAGTCTATGAACACTCACATGAGTACATTCGTAAAATTTGATAAGGATGATTAAGGTACTTCCGTTGATGTTACAAAATATCGAGGTATGATTGGATCCTTCTTTACTTAATTGCTAGTAGACCTGATATTCTGTTTAGTGTGTGTTTATGTGCTAGATATCAATCAAACCCTAAACAATCTCATCTTAGTGTCGAAAAAGAATTTTTAGATATCTTAGTGGCACTAGAATCTTAGGGCTTTGGTATCTAAAGGGCACTCATATTGATTTTCTTGGCTATTTGGATGCTGATTAAGTTGGTTTAGCAAAAGCACTAGCAGAACTTGTCATTTTCTAAGCTTTGCACTTGTCGTGGTTTTGCAAGCAATAAAATTCCGTTGCATTATCAACCATCGAAACTGAATATGTCTCGGCCGTGGGTTGTTGTGCCCAAGTGTTATATATGAAGCAAACTCTTAGATACAGATTTTACTATTTTTCCTCATTTCTTCTCCTTTCTCTATATTGTCTCCCTAATCTCCTCGACACTTTTCATTCTTCCCACTCAAATAATCAATTATCCCTCAAAATAAAAAACTCACTTCCTCTACACTTCAAATTCCTCCAAAAAAATTTTTAAAAAAAATAATTAAAATTTCAAACTTTCATTCACTACATTCCAAAATTTCTCCAAACATTTCGAAACCCTAGATTTTATTCTTCTCTCTTCTTCTTCTTTAATTATTTCCTACCTTATCACTTTTCTACAATGTTGGGGGTCCAAAAGAACGGATAAAAAACTCAAGAGCTGTGCAACGATCTCCACTACTTTCATTCGGCGAAGAGTTCGATATGGAACCTAAGGTGCCAGCTAATCGTTCAAAAAATCCCCCATTTTAATAGATAAAAATAATGACTTTGCCGATTTTACTATTGAAGCACCCACATTTCATATAGAAGAGTATTTTGAAAACGTGAGGTGGATGTCTATAGCTAATTTAGAGGAACATGCTTATTCACGTCTTACGAAAGAATTTTATAAAAACATGGTTATTACCGCTCATTCGGATGAGATTTCGTGTTTACTTAAAAATGTCGTATTACCATCAACAAAGCTCTCATCCGTGATATTCTCGAGCTTGAAACGTGTGGTATTCAATTTTTTCATCATAAAACTCATCCAAATTTAGAAGGGTATGACATGTCCAAGCCATGTCCTGGGGTAACCGGGAAAATATTGAAAACATCACAAAATTTAGTGTAAACAAATTAACCATTCCGTATAAAGTTTTACAAAATATCATTGCATATATTATTCTTCCACGAAAAGGTCATCGAGATAAGGTGTTTTTTTTTTTTTTATCTTTTTATTCTTGATTCATTTCTTGTTAGGCGGAAACTAAGGGGCTGTTCTCTTTGTATTTCAGTTTTGTGTTTTGAGTTTTGAATTCATTTTGAGTTTTGTGTTTTGAGAGTCCATTTTGAGATTGTTGAAAATGTGTTCTCTTTGACATTTTGAAAAATTGTTTTGAAAACACCAAAAACAAGTTTTGAAAATTTTGACTTGATTATAACTGAAAACACTCAAAACGACAAATTTGTCGTTTTGTGTTTATGAAAATTTTGACTTGATTATAACTGAAACACTCAAAACAACAAATTTGTCGTTTTGTGTTTTCTTTATAAATTTTTAACTTGTTTTCAAAAATGCGTTTTAGAAAATGGGAAAGAGAATGCGTTTTCGCAGTTTCAGAAAATCGAAAACAGAAAACGACTTGAAAATGGTAAAGAGAACGGGCCCTAAAATTTTCACCTATTGCATTAGATCTCATGAAACTTGTGCATTCCCCGCGTCATGTTAAAGCTTTACCTTACAAAATGCTTCTTACGAAATTTTTTAAACATTTTGATATTCCACTAAACGATGAGACCTTTGTTAAACTTCACCATATCGACACCATCAATATCCAAACCATTAAGTTGATGAAAATAGTGAAAGAACATTGTCAATGGGTGGCATACACAAAAGGGTTCGACCCCACCTCGGGTTCATCGACTTAACTGTTCGAAGGTGATGAGGATATGATGTTGATGATGTACTGCAAGTTCCGAACCCCCTCATGATATTCCTACCAATAGTGTTCCTCGTTCTTCGGGCGGAGACTTCACATTTACTGAGGATCGCTACAATCTTCTAAACTCCCGCATTGACTCTTTGACATGATCAGTTGATGACCTTGGTGGAAAGCTTTAGCAATTGCAAATTAAATAGGCCACCATCCAAACTCAACAAAAGCAATTTAGGCACAACAGACGGCAATGCAGGCTCAGCAGAATGCCTTCTACGCTCACTTCTATGTCCATTTTCTTCCAACGCCTCCTACGGAACCATAGTTATCACTTTTGATGCTACATTTCTATATTTTGAATATTTCTTTATGTCTTTATGACTTGACTGCACTAGTGCTTATTCTATCATATTTTCTTTATGTAGTTGGTTTTGGACATCATTTTGATATTATCTATGGTTATTTCTTTATGTTTAATGCTGTGGTTATTTCTTGATCCATGTTTTGTCTTGTACTTTTTGTTTATGCCAAAAAGGGAAAATTGACTGAAAGTGAGATGATTATGCATGATTATACATAAGTTGAAAATAATATGCTTGGAGTATATGAAAAGGGGGAAAGAGGGAAAATCATCTATATACTTTGAATGTATGGATATTAATTTGTAAAAGATAGAAGTAATGTGAATTACATGATAAATTTATAATGTATATTTCTCTATTAATTTGATATCTATTGTTCAACCATATCATGCAAATCATCTTGTTTATCATAATTAAAAAGGGAAAAATTGTTGACCTATGGTTGATCTTAAGTTTTGATTATAACAAACAAAATTGTTCTCTCTAACATTTGAATTCAAGTTATCATAGCTAGTATGGCCAAACTGATCAATTGAAGACAAAATGATTGCTACAAAAAAACTCGAAATTTACGATCAAAGAAAATCAAGATGGAAGCCGAGCAATCACGTCAAATCAATCGAAGCATTCACGTCGAATCAAATATTTATTGAAGATATTAGAGTTATATGCTTTAAATCCATATGTAAATATATAATGCCTTAATCTTTAGCAATGAATCACTAAAAGCTCAAAAGTCAATTTTTTATGCACGAGATAAATTTTTCGACATATGGTTGATTCATCCTTAATGTTTTGATCATAACAAACAAGATTAATATTCTTTCTAACAATTGATTTTGAGTGAATCAAGTTCTATGTTAAAATCAATCAAGCATTGCCAAAATTAATACATTATAAATCGGACTCGAAATGAAGATCAAAGTGAAAGTTAAGTATTCAAGTCAAATCATTCAAGACGAGAGCTTAAAAGACAAACATCAAGAAAAAGCATGATCAAAAGTATGAGAGACGAAATGAAAGAAAGATCAAGACGAGAAGTCTAAAAGGCAAATTTCGAAGTAAGCTAAAAAACTAGATTTCTTAGTTCAAAATAAATGTAATAATACTTCGTTATTTAGCAATGAATGATAAAAGCTCAAAATTTGTTTTATGTATGAAAAGATTATTCATAAATATACTTAAATAAAAATTTATTTTTCAAAAAGGTAAGTGCTACAATTTGATGTTTAAATTTTTACAATATTACTAACCTTTAAAGATAAATAAAAAACGTTCTTCAAAAGCCCACATGTTTCCAAAAATAGAGAGTCAAAGTCAACGCGGACGTTCGATTGACCAGTGCGATGTCCGAATCGTCTAACAGTTAAATTTTTAACCGTTCTAATTTTTGACGCACAACGACTAGTTCAGTTGTCCGGTTCAATGGCGAACGTTCAGTTGGTCAGAAATTTTGACGTTTTGATTGCTATAAATACCACTTTACTTTGCATTCATAATATAACTAAAAGAAAGTTTTCTTGTAAAATATATTTGTAAAAAATCTTCTTTGAGCTTACATTTTCAATTCATTTCATTTATTTTTTCATAACAAAACTTTGATTATTGAATTAAACATCTTAAATCATTTCTCTCATCAAAGTTTTTCATTTCACTTTGTGCTTAAATTATTTATATCAATCTTAAAAAATATAGATATTTTTGAGAAATATTTTTGTTCTTACATTGCATAAACGTTTCCACTTCTTCATATTGAAATCTTTGATTGATTAAATCAAATTTGTAAAATCATCATATTCATAAAAGTTTCTCATTTATCTATTAATACTTAATTTATTACAATTATTTATTAAAAAAGAGATATATTTTGAGAAAAATTTTGAACCTACATTATATTTATTTTTTCTTTATCTTCTCATTGAAACATTTTTATTGATTGAATCAATTTTTTGATTATCATGTTCATCAATGTTTTTCATCTAATACTTGGGCTATCATTTATTACTATTCATTGAAGTGTCAGCATCTCTTAGTACTTAATTTGTTTGTATTATTTATCAAGAGAGGTATTCCATTGTAAAATTATTTTGATAAAGTGTGGGTCATGTTGAAGTCCCTTAGATATCAACATTGTATAGGATCGGTGATCCTTGTTGTACGTCACCGTGTGGGTCATATTGAGGTCATGTGAAAGCTCAATGTGGGTCATGTAGATGTCCAATAAAACCCAACATTATATAAGGATCTGTGCTCTTTGTTTGTAAGTCGCCGAAAGCATTATAAATGGTTGGATTGCACTATAAGTCAATCAATATAGTGAAAAGGTCTTGCTTGTACCGGAGAGCTAGGTAACGGAGGACGTAGATCATCGTTTTGGATCGAACCTCCACAATTATATTGTTTACATCATTTCTCCCTTTTACTTATCGTTTTTATATTTGTACTTATTATTTGAATTAATCTATTTAGTCTTTACTTGTTTGAATTTAGATTAATTATTCGAAAAAAATTTAAAAACCAAATAACCTATTTCTTGATTAGATAATCTTAGGCTATCAAAATTATTCATAGAAACGCTCACATAAAAATTATTTTAAAAAATGATAAAAATTTTCACTTAATTTTTAAATTTTTTACTAATATCATTTATCTTAAAAAGTTAAGGGAAAATATATTTCAAAAGCCTACACTTTTTAAATAATCAAGAAAAGAAAAATCCGGAAATTGTCCTAGCAAATGTCTGGTTCGTCCAACGTCAAATTTTTAACCGTTCTGATTTTCAATGCATAACGGCTAGTTTAGTCGTCCGGTTCAGTAGGCGGACGTTCGGTTAGATCGTCCAGTTGGTCAGAATTTTTGACCTTTTTGACTGCTATAAATACCACTTCACTTTACATTCAATACAACACTTCTAAGAACGTTTATGTGATATATTCTTGAGCAAAGCTACATTGATTTATCTTTATCAAATCATTCACTTTGAAAAACTTTTGAGTGAATTAACTTTTGAAAATCATTTTTCTCATCAAAATTTTTCTCATCTAACACTTGAGCTTCATTCATTGCTATTCATTAAAATATTAAGCATATTTCTTTTTTAGTACTTAATTTGATCGTATTATTTATTAAGAAAGAAGTTTCAAATTATAAAATTACTTTTCTATCAAATTTGTGGATCGTGTTGAGGTCGCGAAAAGCTCAACATTATATAAGGATCGGTACTCCATGTTTGTAAGTCATCAGAAGCATTGTAAAGGGTTGGATTGCACCACAAATCAATCAATAAAGTGAAAAGGCCTTACTCGTGCCGGAGAGTTTGGGAACGAAGGGCGTATATCATTGCTTTGGATCGAATCTCCATAATTATATCATTTGCATCATCTCTCCCTTTTCATTTCTCGCATTTACATTTGTGCTTATTATTTTATTTTATAGCCTTAACTTACTTGAATTTATATTAATTCTTCGAATAAGTATTAATGACTAATCCACCCTCTATTGCTAAGCCATTCTTGGGCTATCAACCAATTTGTTGAAAGTCGGGCCAAATAATTAAAGATGGGAGTAATATGAGAAATATATAAAAATAATGGATCACAAAGAAAACAAGATTTACGTGGAAACCTCGAATTCAAAAAAATCGCGAGCAGAGACAGAGTATTTACTACAATCAATAGTAAGGAGTTATAAAAGATCTCTTTGGACCAATAACTAATTGAACAATTAGTCAATTCCAATGTATGTTTTCACCACATATTTATAACTAAAAAATCCCTAACATATTAGGAAAATTAATATATGAAGATTTTAATATAATATAAGTCTCAATACAATGGGTAAAACCCATAATGGAAAATTTAGGATGAAATAGGAGTCAAATTCACCTTAAACTCCTTTAAGACATCGTCAAATCTATTACCAACTCCCAATACTCCTCCAAAAGTATTTCCAATCAAATACTAAACAAGAATTCAGGTCACAACCCAATTCTAATAAAATCCACATTGACAAGAATTTCATTGCAAAGAAAAAAACTTAACTCTTTAACACAAAAAAACCTCCTCAAACAAAATACTCCACCTCTTCCACCACGCCTCCGGGCATACACAGTAATTGTGAACAATTTTGAAGTCCTACTTGACAGCTAGTTACCTTGCGCGCCAATCTTGCTAGAATCATTCCGTTCATTTCAGCTCCAGTCGAGTCATCAAACCTCCTCGTGGCAAGGAAACACAATCACTTTAATCGTAGTTTCAAATAATATCATTATTGCAGGAATTGTATAACAATTGACAGAGAGGTTTCGAATTTATGATTTGTTTAGTGCAATGCTATTAAAATTCAAAGTCCTAGGTATGAATATTTCGTCCATCGGACTCATTGGTACATATCCATTCACAAAGAAGCTGCTCTTTGTGTTACTCTCGTTTTAATCGACAATCTAAGTGGTCAGATATTTCACCAAGTGAGGGATATGGATGTACCGAAGCCTTTGTTTGTAGCGGAGGAACGGTATGGAAGCTTACAAGATCACAAATTTGAAGATATGCAAACTTTTGCAGACAGACTTGGCGAGAAAACTGTGATCGGCGATGTTGGGAAACCATTGTTGATGAGCACGCCCCAATCCAAGTTTCGCATTTATATTAGAATCTATATGGGACATGAATATGCAATTCAAATTAATTAATTTATGTAAAAACAGCCTATAATGCCACAAATTGACAGACTCGAGTCCGTAAGTAGAATAATTAGCTTCATTCATTTTTTGCTTTCACAATATTACATTGAACTTAAACAACCCTTTAGATATATAACCTTTATCAACAAACATTCTGTTAGAAATTTAATCTAGTTGC
>CAIGRP010044784.1:0-12722 GCA_903798385.1 Fraxinus cuspidata
ATTTATAAAATGCACCGTGTTCCCACAGTCATAGCATTTCTCAACCTCGGTCCTAAATTCGGACCTAGACCTACCATTGCCCTTCTTCCTACCTCCATTACTACTTGACTCGCTACTACTTTGGTAACCATCATAACTTTTTTACCTAAATCGAGTTCTACCCTTCATCATGTGAATCTCACCGCTTTTCTTATTATGTTTTTCGCTCTAATATCAATCTCCTTACTTCCAAGGGAGTTAATGACAATTTCAGACGTCAAAGTGTCTCGACCATCTTAATAGCATTCTTTATTTCCTTATGAGTATCAGGTATGAAATTTAGCAAAATAATGGCCTTATAAGTAACATACACCGAGTCTTCACAATTAACAATATCTTGAACAAGTTACACGTCTAAATTGTCACCAAAATCTTTGGAAGAGTCTATTTTGAAATTGAAAAAATGCTCAAATAAGTAGAGCAAATACAAGTTTTCCAACTCTTTCCAAAGTTTTTTAGTGGTTTTCAGTTAACCCACTTTTCTCAAAATTGCATTAGCCAAGTGTAAAATAATTGAGGTATAAACAAGCTCATTGGCTTTTTCTTTTTGTTCCTATGAAAAATCAGCGGAAAAATTATCATCAGTGGCTTTTGAAACCTTTTGTTGAACCAAAATACCTCTAATTTTTTGTGCCAGATTAAAAAATACATTTTCCATTAAAAGTTTCCAAATCAAAATTGTGAGTTGTCATTTTTATAATAAGTTAAAAATACAAAATCACAATTAAGCCACACAAAGTAGACCTAGGGTAGCAAATATACACCGTTTTAGATTCTCAGAGTTAGATCAACGGAATGTTCAAATGGGTAATGTCTAGGTATTCTAATAACTTAATAGTACAACAAGAAATATGTCAACCAAACAGTTTAACTCACGATATATCATAGAGATAATATGCTAAAATTTATCAAATAAATAATTTTAATTACGAAGCAACTAAGAGCAAGTAGTTCCTAATTTCTAGCATAGGCAATTGTCACCCCACACGGTAACCCCAATCCTATTGTCACCCCATATGATGAAGCGCTAGTCCTGGAAATTAAATGAGATTAGCCAATTTATCATAGCGGACATATCTGAGTCCGTAAATTACGAGAAATAAAATTTTAACACTTTAGGGCCATCACTATTGGCCCTAAAGTCTCCCGTAACCAATCGAATGCACATCTGAATCACAAATGCGCAGGGACAAAATCGTCCTGAGACAATTATTTATGAAAACAAAATTCTCAACTTTTATTTGGAATCATGTAATATTACATATTGCATTATTGGTTATATAAGGTTAATTGCTTATTATTAATTGCTTATTATGAATACTAACAATTACAAATTGCATTTTGTGACAAACCTAATATTTCACACTTATGAGTCTTTAGTCGTGCTGTCCAAATTCCAATTTCGCTCCCTTCCACCCTAGCCCAACATGCTAAAACGAATCCCCAATGAAGATTTAAAATTTATGCGTTTTTGTTTCATCATTTAGGGACTTTGAACCTTTCATGTGTGATTTATTTATTATAGGTTTTACATTGAAATGATGCTCTCAATTTTGCGAAGAACAAAACTAAATCACGAAAAATAAGATAACATATGTTGGAATGAAACAATTTTATCTCACTTTCATTCCTATAGCAATCAATGTGAGCAAGATATTGAAAAAATCATTCACTTGCAAAAAGTTACAAATTAATTATATGATGTATTTATTGATATAAGAAAAGTGATAAGCATATTCCTATGTAATATACTACTGTACATGATCGACCATTGATAAGTGATTTACAATTTTTTTACAAATTGGGACAAAAGTTTTTTGAATCTCGCTACTTGTACAATTTTATTTGACAATTTTAATTGATAACTCAAACTCAACAACACCATATTCAATAATTTCAAAAATTGTTTTTAAAAATCAATTATTTGAATTTTGACAACACCAAAATTTTCAACTATAATCGTCAATAACAATTGTACTAATAGATTAAGTCAAGTTTCTTTTTCAAAAATATCTCTGCAACAGTTCTCTTAGGTACACAATCTAAATTTAGTGTTGTAAGAACATCTCCAATAGACTCTATATTTTTAAAGAGCTTATTCTATCATTTGGATATCATTTATAAATTTAGAGAGTTAAAATTTTGAAGTACTCCAACAAGTTCTTTATATTTAACACTTAATTTTATTACTCCCAAAAAATATTTATTATTTTTCTTTATCTTTTATTTTAACTAACTTTTCTTTAGATTATTTTATTATTTTGCTACATTAAAAATTAAAATCTTTTGAATGCATTTAATTATAGAAAGTGAGTTTGGCTTTCCAAATTTGGAGAGTCAAATCCACTCTCTAAATTAAAATGTTAATTTAAATAGTCTCTTGAAATATGATTTTAAATGTTGACTCTTTAAAATAGAGAGTATTTCATATTTAAAGAGTCTCTTGTAGATGCTATTAGCCTCCAATTATGTAAAAACTGTGCACACGTTGGATTTTATAAATAGAAATTATTAACTAATATTGCATGTAAAGGAATGAAAACAAGATTTGTGTGTGTGACGTTGTCTCTCTTAACATCGTAAATAAGAATATTAATAGAAAAGTAAAACAAAAATTATTAAAGAAATGCTCATTTCACTCTAGTTCACTTGTAATCCACGTAAACAAGCAACATAGTCGATAACATCTCACCATCACCTCCGGAGTGAACGGGAGTTACCTTCGCTTGCAGCGATGAGGCAATACAATATCAAGTCTCTCACCCATGTAGAAGCATTGCAATATGGTTTGCACGGCCTTTGCATAAAATTAACCTCATTCATGTCTCTCCCCGTTCTTAAACCCTGTATAAGTTCATGTGAGGGTGACGAACCCCATTGGGTTCAGCGGAGTGAGGAGGATGCAAGAAGTCCGTCGCCTTTGATGATTAGTTATCGTGCTATCTTATGTTCTTATATATTTTCAATAGTTGACTTGGCATTCAGATTATCAACTGTCGTTGATCATTTTTCTTGGAATAGCGATCTTCCTGCTTAGTGGTTCTTTCGAGTGTGTAAGTAACAAAAAATGATCATAGAAATGTGACAGAATTTATTGATTAAAATTATTTAGATCAACAATATTTATTTATTTATTTTCTCGTTCATTTAACATATAAAACATAATTGTGAAGAATCTAGTCGCTTGTAGTTAAGAAGGGAGCAAAAGAAAGCACAAAAAATGTCACCTTCAACAGCCTCGTAGGAACGAAAGCTCCTTGAATTTGGAAGGTTGCAATGATATTTTGTCATTGTAAGGCGACAACAATGACTACAATCCCCAAATTTCTCTTTACCGTTTAACATGCGAACTTACACGCACGAGTCAGTGTCAACATAGAAGAATCCGAATGTCCTAAAATTCATTGTTCTGATCCAAACGCCACTTCCTGCCAAAATTATTCCTTTTCTTTTTCATTTTTTTTCATTTTTTTCTTTTACTTTTAGATCCTATCAAAATGCCATCACAAGTCTCGATGGATGTCAGCATAAATCTGTATGCAATGAGAAGAGCATCACAAATAAATAAATAAATAAATAAAAGAGAAAAAATAAAATTATGGACATACACGTATGTATTAAAATGGATAAAATTATATGTGTGTGTGATGTTGAAATAGTAACGTGGCATGTTCCATCACTTTTTGACAAATTCCAAGTGCATGAATTTTTGCATGAGCAGGACGCGGTTTCCTATTGTTTGCGTATCCAATTTGATCAACTGTGTTTGGATAAAGATTAAAATGTGAATGCGATATTTGACTTATTAATAATCTCTCAATTCTTTATATAAGAGACATGATACACTTTGCACATCTCAATCGATGAATAATTTACAAGATTTTTTTAACTAAATGCAAATTCGAAAAAAAATGGTAAGTCGATCGATATCGAGTAGAACTTACATTTGACGAATTTAGTTACTTAATAAGTAGCACATTCAATATTATGTTTTATTCAATAAATTGAGATAGTGCAAACTTTAATATGATAAATTGTGAAGTCCCCTTTGTCAATATCAAAGAGATGCATGAAGAAAATATAGTCACCATATAGAGTCCACGAAACAATATGTAGATAGACATAACAAAGTTGCTTTCCTTAAGAATTCAAACTAATGATCTTTTGATAAATGGATCCATGCTTAAGTGTGAATTAAATGAATTTGAAGAAAGGGTTCAAAAATTTTGTTACGAGACATCGTCTTCAGTCTTACTAATTTAGTGACACCTCAAGGCTCACACCCTTTTACATAAAGAGTTAGAGAGTACTTGTACAAGTTATTTATCCGTTAATTAAGTTTAGACTTATCTTTTTGTGAAATATATTTTCTAACTGAAAAACGAGTAGAATTCAATTAATACAATTAGATATACTTTGATATAATTTTTCTAGTGAGAATAACACGATGATCAAAGTATGAGTCATTTCAAATTTCAAAAAAGACCGATATGGATTGAGATATCGACAAGTTAACAAATGATGGTCCATAGGCTAAGTTGCAAATTAAACCGTCCTACTAAATTGTCACCAATAGTGACCAAATAGGAATAAAATGATGCGACTTGTAGACACGGAATTGGAGAATAAGCCAAAAACGGTTTACATATTTTTACGGGATGGGATTTGGGAATGTAAAAAGTAGCCACGTCCCTTCCAATCACATCTGACACTCCATTTTAGTCATTTATAATAGATTATGACATTTTTAGTATATGTAATATAAAAAATTAAATAAATATAGATAATCTCATTTTAGTAATTTAAATTTTCAATAGAACACTTATGTGAGTCCTATTAACAAAACAAATGAGAAAAAAGATTTTGAGTTTTTGCCAATAAGGTGATACCAATTTTGAACTCGAGAAATTTTGGGGCATTTGTTATGATGATCGTTTAACCTTATTAAGAGCGCAAAAAATTTGAACGTTTCTTTTAACAAACTAGGCTATAAAATACTTGAATTTGAGTTTTTCTATCACATATTTATGAAAATTGTACATGTATCAAACTTTTGATTTAAAAATTAATGTAATCGGATCGTGCAAGGGCAATTCATTTTTATTTAATTTTAATTGCTTTGATTTATTTCTATTTTATACACTTCAAAGTATCAAGAAAGTGTATAACACAGACCACAAATCGTTGATTCGCCTTGACTAAGAATTTGTATAGAAATTTGAGAAAAATCTCCTATATTTATGTTATTCAAAATCAACCAAGAAATTACAAAACGTAACGAGTACAAAAGCCTAAGAAGGAAAACATATAATCTTCTAATTGGATTAGGATGGGTGGGGGTGCTGGATGAGCTTGGTTAGGAAGATGATTTTATTTTTTTGGCATTCTTTTTATTATATTTTAATATGTATATAATTGTTCTAAATGAGATTTTTTTGTGCTTTTTAAAAAGTTACGAAATTCACAGTGTCGGATGGAGAGGGGGCTGAGTATAGCCTGCCCTGCCTTGCCCCAGCCCAAAAGCAAATTGACTTGTAAAAAATGAAAAATTTAGCCCAAATTTATAGTGAAAATAAAAAAGAATAAAAATTTAACCCAATCCAAAAATTAATTTTAACCCAACTAACTTCACTCTCCACCCAAGCCCAATGTCCAATTGTTCAAATATGTTTAAAACTCTACAACAATTACATATTTATTTTATTTATATTCATGATACACGAATAACTCGTTAGNCAACAATTACATATTTATTTTATTTATATTCATGATACACGAATAACTCGTTAGCAAATTAGATATTTTATTTCAGACACACACATATATAACAAAGTTTAAAGAGTTAACTTATAATCAAATTAATTTATTATATAACAAATATCTTTTTATATAAGATAAATGACTTATTTAAACAGTAAGAAATGTCACATGTTTGACTAAACTTAAAAGTAATTAAAAATTTCTAACGTATTTTTTCATAATGAAATGAATGTTATTATCAAAATAAGTAATATGCTATATATTTAATTTTATTAGTTGAAAATATATTTGTTAGAACTTTGTTATGAGTGTCCAAAAATATATTCTGACCCACATTATTATAAGTGTCATGAATTTAACATTTTAAACTAAATCTAGTGTGGTAAATAGCATCTTTTATGGTATAAGTTTATTGGAAAAAAAATTAAATTTGAACCCACCTTAACACATTTTTCTGGCTCCTCCCCTAGGAATCCATTTGCAAGTTTTTCCAACTTCTTTTAAGTGCTTCTTTTATTTTTGTTTATTTAAAGAGATAACAAATCCGTCATTTAATTGTCAACATTGGAGAAAATAATGAGTTGTGCTACATAAGTGAAAAGTTGGGATGAATTATGCTAAAAAAATTGTGGGTAAATTTGTTACATTTTCTAAAGATTGATGACAAAAAGTACAATTTTCCCTTAGAAGCAAGTAACAATTTTCACTTGAGAAAAAAAAAGTAGGGAAAATTAGCTCAAACCTTACATATAAATTTACTATTCAAAATTATGATGGCATTGTTTCACTTTCACTACTCTGGTGATAATAAAGATTTATTTAATTGATCAATACATAATTAATTATATATTTTAAAATTTCTAATTAATTATATATAAGTATGATTTAATTAATTAATATTTATTTAATTAATTATATTCGATTAGATTTATCTAAAATCTAATTATATATTTTAAAATTTCTTTTCATAACAGTTCTCCCTCTCATTCTCTCTCTACCCTCGCCGCGAGATCTACCTACTCCATCCCATCTTGTTGCACGTGGCGTTGTGCCATGTTGTGAGGCGCCGCTGCTATTGTGCACAGCAAGGCAATGCTGCAAGAGAAGAAACCGATTATTTATTGAACTATGCTACATGTACACTATGTTTGTACAACACGATGTACAACCCCCTCACATAGAGGAGACCTAAGAATTTTTTATTCATGGTGAGCCTCCTCACATGTGAGGGGGCTGTACACCATGCTGTATGGCATGGTGTACAACCACCATTATCCTTATTTATTTTTAAAAATTCGTGGATTCCATACGCCAATACCTAAAATCTTTTCCTCATGTCCACAAATTAGCATAGAGGAAGACAAGCTTACTGTTCAAATAGCAATCTCCATTCATTCTTAAAAGGTCATAGTCCTTTCCATTTTTTATTTTTAAATTTCAACACCATAAACTATATAATAGAAAGGTTGAAAGTCCTAAAAATAAACATTCTTCATAGGTAATTACGATCGTGGATATTTAATTTGAGTTTTTTTTTTTGTATTCCAAATACTATTTCTTAGTTGTATTAACGCGAAGCGTAGAAATTTAGGTTGTAGAACTAGAGGAAAATTAGAGAGAACAAAATTATTTAGGAACTACTTGTAGAAGTGAATTGAATAATCGTCCTAAAACCGGAATCGTTTCTCTTTTGGGCCTTTCACTTATGCTTCGATTGGAGGTTTGTCATCATCTGAGGAAGAGTTTGTGATGGGGGGTGGGGTGCAATTATGAACAACTATTTGATTGATTGTGATCAATAAATTGGTTAATTTGTGACCTAAAAAAAATTGTAACTAAATTTGTATTTTTGACTTACAATTTGTTAAATTATAACCACTTAATTTAATAATTTGTGATCGAGAAATAATATGTGACAAATTAATAGATAATTTGTGACCGTAAAATAAGTTGTGACTAATAATGATTTGTGATCGAAAAATAATACATGGTCTATTAATTTGATAATTTGTGACCAATAATAAATTATGACCTATAAATTTTCTTATTTGTGCCTGACTAATTAATTTGATAATTTATGACTTATGAAATTTGATTTGTGATTATAGCATTTTTTATTGTGACCAACAAGTAATCGTGATCATACTATATTTTATCCAAAAATAGATTATATTATTTATATGTATAAAAGCTTACAGTCAAACAACAATCACATTGAATATAAACATGATCATAGTATGTCACAATTAATACAGAATCGGTCACAGATAGTATGTGACTCTAATTATTGGTTGTTACATACATGTATATAAATATTTTCACCTTTTTAATAATACGGATGATGTATGTTATGTTAATGTGATTAACAGAGTATTTTTTATTATAGTTATTTAAATTAACTTTTGGTCAGATGAAATTTGTGATAATACATTTATGATAACAAGTCATAATTAAACAACGTGTCACATTCAACACATTACTAGTCACAAAGAGGTCATAATTGACACAGACTTGATCATCGAAGTGTCACAGATAACATATAAATGATAACACGCTTTTAAATGTCAACGAGTTTTGTCACAAACATTCACCGTTAACGGATGTCTGGTTACACATTTCGCTGTTACACAAACGTGATCATATACAATCACAGTTAAGACGTACATGGTTACTCACAGTTATAATGAAAATAAATTTGGTCACGGTTGCTATTAAACAGAATCTGGTCACATATAATACAATATACACAGTCTATGTCACGGTCAAGCTAAAATTTTATGAAATACAAAATTTACAGATTATTAATTATGAAATACAGGAACATGTTCAACATAAAAATGCACAAAATTAAATAATTTATCGTCTAAAAAACGCTATTAAATGTTATATCAATCAGATCTCGATTGAACTATAGAATTCATTTAAACATTTTTTGATTAGAAAAAAAGATCACTCTTTGTTAGGTTTTAATTTTAATTGAAGAAATTAGTAATTAATCAAAAGTAAAAGAAATTATAGTAAAAAGCAAAAACAAAGAAAAGGGAAGAAAGATGGAAGGCATCAAATCCTCTTCTTTAATCTCAGTCCCCAAATTTATATATTAACACTACTCTTTCCCTGCAATATCTTCGTTTGAGACCTACCCACCTACCCCACCCCAGGGTGCTATACATTCGAAATCTCATTACAGTAGAAGATAAAAGGATAAACGACATATATTTATAGATAAAGAAGACGGACCAGCTAATCGACGACCAGATCTCTGAATTAAATTGCAGTTTTTAGTCACACTGCAGTAGAAGAGAAAGGGATAAACAATATATAGTCACACGCTGTTCTTTGGCATTGGAGGTGGATGGTCTCGACGGAATTCCAATGGAAACCTACTGCACGTGGAGGCCAAAGTCGTTGGCGACGGAAGGGTGGTGTAAGAAGAGAAACTCCATTGGCTCTACTGCAGTTTATATATATATATATACACACACGATTTTTGAAATTATTTTATAAGATTGTTAGTTAAGAAACGTGATTTTTATATTAGTAATTGTGTATTTTTTTCCATAAAAGTAATACATCCGAATAGGTTAATACAAAACTGGCTTGGACCTGATACAATAGAAATGGACCATGCAAAGTTATACGGTTGGACAAAACTTTCGAACTGAATCGAGTGGTTCTCTTAAGTTAAATGCATTAACGAACATCAGAATTGAGAACTGACGGGTTTGGTTCGGTTCTCAATTCTAGACCAAGAACCGAATATCATTAATTTTTTTATCTTAAATAAGCCTAATAATTTTATTTTATTTTTTTGAATAAATTTGTTAACTAATTAATTTAATCCAAACCCAAAATATGATTTTCTTATTTCTAATTTTCAGCTCAAGTCCAACTTAATCAAATTGACTAAGTTTTGCCTAAATTTCTTATTCGTCATAGTGCCGTTTTTGCCATTATGAGGAAATCGATTTGAAAGCTCGCACGTGCCTCTTTTTCATTATTGTGAGCTTGTTATCTTCTCATTCCTGTGATTTTAACAGTCAAAACTCAACAAAAGAGATGCATAAATATCAAGAGATTGGACTACGTTATTTTGTAAGTGTTAAAATTAAACATGTCAATAGTTGAATTAATGTAGCGTTGTTGTAAATATTAAAAAAATTAATTGTTGTACGAAATTCTGGAACGGAATGTATTGGAACCGAACCCGAACAGTTTCATAATTAAATTTGAAACCCACGGTTCCATTTATAAATACCCGAAAATTCGGGAACGAATTGAACCGCCAAACATGTCCAGCCCTACAAAGTTTTGAGGTCCGGTTCTGGACCCGACCGCACTCACTAATTGTAACCTTAGCAGGCCTGGTTAACTGTAGGTACCAACTTCGTCCAGGGCCGGGATCTAAATTTTGACATTATTTTTAGGTTTAGGGTTAACTAAGGTCGCTAATCTGATTCTTAATAATGCAATACATAATTAGATCTCTAATTATTAATTAATTCATGGTATAGAGAGCTTATATGTATATAGGACCGACCAAATTGCCTGCTAATCATCGTCCTAGAATGAGCTTAAGTTAAGCTAATTGTACTTTATTAGATAAACAATTATTGATGGACATATGTTCTCCTTTAGTACTTCTGTTAGCACTATTCTTAATTAAGCGAAAATTAAAATCAAAATCTTAATTTAAGTAAAAAACAAAAATTAATTTGAACCGTACATTTTATAGAATCAACAATTTTTTAACCACACATTTCGTCGTAACAAAATTTACTAAAAATTTTATTTTAATTTCCACCAAACTTGGACTAATATAGGTTATCAATAGAGTAAATATCCAACCAATGGTTGGTTTACGAAATAAATAAATAAATTGGATAATCACTTCATGAGCAACTTTGAATAAAATGAACTCAATACATTTGAATGGTCTGACACGATGTCCGAAAAACATTATTTCACATGTTGATCAAATTCACTTCTTATTAAAAATTCAATCTGACCATATTGAGAGTCTTATAAATACATAATTACAATAAGAATAAGAATCTTATCCCTAATAGCTAATAGCATATTTGAATTAAAGCAGGGTCTTAAGTAAGGTTCTAAAATGTATAATGCGAGATAATATATTTCGAACAAGCATCAAGCATATGCAAGTCTACGCGTAAGTATACGTATTTTTAATATTATTGTAAATATTCTATATTTATAAATAAATAATATAATATATTATTTGAACTTTATACATATTCTTAAAATTTTGAAAAACAAAAATAAAAATCATATAGTTCAAAATCATAAATATTACAATTACTTGATCTTTATACATATTGTTCAAATTTCAACAAAAATATATTGCTCAAAATCATATATACTACAAGTATTTGGTAGTCAATTCCTATAATTAGATTAGATGTACTTCTCGACTTAAAAAATTCATAAATCTTGTCTAACTTTTTATCGGATTCCAATTAAGTCTCATCTTCTTCATCTAAATCATCTTCTGTGACATTTGTTGCAAAATCATCTTCATAGAATTCTCTTATTTTAACTCAAAGATTTATATTACCTTCTGTAAATGATAAGATATCATTGTCAAGCTCATCTTCATAATCATAACCATCAATGATTTAAAATAGTGTATTATTAACATCACTTGCTAGTAAAATTAGAGGAAGATAGAAGAAGGAGGTTGAGCTCGGCGTTAATAATTTGTAACTCTGCGAAAAAATTATTTCGATTTTAAATTTTTCTAAACATCAAAACCCTACAAAATACTGTATATAATTCATAGATTTGGGTGATTTTGGATAATTTGATATTTGTTGGGCTGAATTTTTTTTAAAAAAAAAATATGAAAAGTTGGCTGAACTTTGTTAAATTAATTTTGACACAATTTTTAATACAAATGCGTCACATTTTGATGTTTAAGTATGCATATGCGGTCAATGAGATGGATTGATCGCATTATCACGCGTATACCTTGTATGTGGGACATTTTGAAAACGTCTAAAACATATGCAAAGCATATGTGTACATTTTAGAACACAGAACTTAAGGATGTGTTTTATGGATATTATTGAGAAAAGAATGTATTTTAGATTGTGATATGATGAGAAATATGTGGTTAAAAAGTAAAAAAAAAGTTATTGATGTGATATAAAATATTATTTTATTGAAAAATGTGTGGTTGAAATGAGTTTTGAAAGATGTATTTTTAGAGAAGATGTGTCAAACAGAGGCTAAAAAAGAAAAGTATAAAATAAAATGCTTTGCTTATACCAATCATTAGTTGTCTTCACAAACTCAGCTACATTTTAAAAACTCATCTTACAAGAGAGAGAAGTATGAAATAAAATGCTTTTGTGTATAACAACCATAACTTCCCTTCAAAGACTCAGCCACACAGATAGAATCTTCATTTATCCATCCCTCACTTCATTGCAGCCAGCCAACGGCCCAACCAGCCACCGCCCATAATAATCTCATTATTTATAACTCATCTGCCCCTTTTCAAAAATAAGAAAATAAAAAAATATGCACTAATCTATATAATTGAAGATGCAATAAACTAAATTAATACTATTCAATCTGTTTTTAAATTTACTTATTAGTTGGATGCTAAAAATAAATATAAATTTATACAATTATACAATTTACTCATTCCGCAGTTAGATAACTTACTTTTTTTTTTTTAACTAACTTTTTTACCTCGCTATCAAACTAATTGAATTATCCATATATTGCCAATTTTGAAACTTAATTTTTATTTCGATATAAAAAGTTATGTATTTCTTTTCAACTTTGATTAATAAAAATATTTATTTAAAATTTATTTTATTTATTTATAAGTGAACAATAATGGTCCGTTCTCTTTACCATTTCAGGCAGTTTTCTGTTTTCGATTTTTTAAA
>CAIGRP010044798.1:0-19540 GCA_903798385.1 Fraxinus cuspidata
GAAATATTAGATTCATGACCAAATGGAAGTTGCAAATATGAATATTTATAATAGATCATTGGTCTTATACGAACCAATGATGCAACATGTAATATAACATGATCCCAAACAGAAGCTGTAAGATTTATTTTCATAAGTAATGGTCTAACAATAAGTTGTAGACGTTTAATAAACGATTCAACTAAACCATTTTGTGTGTGGACATGCGCAACCGATTGTTCAATAACAATCACAATCGACATACAATAATTATCGAATGCTTGTGATCTAAATTTACTATCATTGTTAAGTATTATTGTTAAGACGAAAAGTCATGATTGAGTAGTCGAGGAATTGTGCTCATAATTTTATAATTTGAGTAGTCTAACAAAAATTACATTTTTAGTGGAAAGTAGACAGACATGTAACCATCTAGTAAAATAATTGATTAATACCATAAAATAACGAAATGGTCCACATGGTTGGTGTATTGGCCCACATATATCTCTATAAACTCTTTTCAAGAAAGTTAGAGATTCAATATTAACATTTGTAGTAGAAGGTCTAATAACTAATTTGCCCTGGAAACAAGCTAGAGATGGGTAATCATTTGGTAAAAGAATCATTTGGTCCTCTAGTAGATGTCAATGTGAGTTGTTAATTATTCGACACATCATTATAGTTCCTGGATGTCCAAGTCGATCATGCCTAATATGAAACTTTTTGGGTCAACGAACTTCTGGTTCATGACAATGTTTGATTCAACAATTTTATAAATGTACAATGCATGTGAGATGAGAGTGTATAAAGTTTTTCTTTTATCTGCTTCTGGTCAGATAATAAAAAAAATTATGCAAATATATTATATATTATTTTTTTACATCGTCCCAATGTGATATACATTCTAGCGGATATCTTTTAAACTAAACATTTTTTTCCTAAATTTGTTATAATAAAATGTATCGTCAATATATAATTTTCTAGTATTTGATAAAATAATACAAGCTCTTCTAGATCTTTCAACGATATTCGATATATCTGATATCGTCTTAACATTATTTTCTACTAATGTTAGATTTTAAGAAATATTTTTATCTTGAAAAATTGTGTGCATATTTGCACTATCTTCTAAACAAATATCTTGATAATTCATCTTAAATTTTATTAGTATTTCAAAATTTATGCTTTTTTAGAAACGCTAGTATGATTTTCTTTGAGAATATTGAAACATCAAATTGTATGCTCTTCTGATGTGATAGATTAATATTCTTTATAAATATCAATAAAATTATTTTCTTTTAAAAATTACAATTAGTATTGAATTGTTTAGTTTGTGTTTTTCATAAACACAACGAGATATAATTTTTCGAAACATGTGCTAATTCGAGAGCACGTTATATTTTATTATTACTTTTTCAAGAGTAATAAACTAAATTTTTTCTAATATCTAGAAAATTATAATTCATACTCTCGAGGAGCAACCACATATTATTATAATAAATTATACAAGAATTTACTATTTAAGAGTAAAAATATAATTTACATTAAATCATATTTAATTATGCACTTCGGAAGTAAGTAAAATCTAACTAGAATATTTGTGAAGGAGCATCAACAAACTATTCTTTAGAAACATTAATTCTTCATGAGCATGTTTTCTAGTAGAGTATTACTATTTGTAGAGTTGTGCTTTTTTGGGAGTAACAACGAAATATATTATCAATTTAAGTTTATAAAACAACATCTAAAAATATTTAATCAAGTTAAAGACAAAAAAAATTCAATAAATAAACGTATAAATAAATCAAAAAATATAAAATGGATTTCAAGTTTCTGTAAATCATATCACAATATTCCGTAATTAACTTTTCTAAAGAAAATTCATATTCACAATTTTTCATATATATTACTTGTTTAATATCATATTCACATATAAGAACCTTTTAAATTCAGGCTTCAATCAATGTAACAAACCTCTCAATAACTCATTAACGTAAGCAAAAATTAGTATATAGTCAGTAAATGGAAAATTGAACGGGTACCGATTGGCGTGCATTAGGGCAGCAAGGCACTCGTTCATCCTTTTCTGGTTGATGATGTGTTGCGGCTATCAATAGTACTTGGAATTTGTGTCAACTATTGTTTCAAGTGTTCAGCTATAATTTACACAAATTCTTCATAAATCCTACTAGCTTATGGATTATTGATTAAAATAGGCACGCAAACGGACACACGCTCAAACCGGCACAAGACTTGCTCAAATAGACATGCAAATTGACGGACAGAATCTTCACACGCATTAGTGTAAAAAAAAAGAAAAAAAAGAAAAAAGTTAAGCAATCATTATGCTACAATAAAATAAGTATTATGAATTTACATACAAGCGAAAGTCAGACAAGAAGAAGCAATCTTACAGTCTCGTTTGATACATATCTATAGAGAAAAATTCACATCTATAGAGAAAAATACTTACAGTCTCGTTTGATACATATCTATAGAGAAAAATTCACATGGTACCAAATTAATTTTAGTACACGTGATGGATTATTATATTTATGAAAAAAATATTATTTTCTAACTAATTTACTTTGATTTTTGAGAGAATCGCGCTGATAACGTGTGATAAAAAGAGAGAAATAGAGATGAGAGAATAAAAATCAATAAATTTGTGTGTATTATAAAGATAATCAAAGTTCTATATAACTATATTAGTCTTGAGGTTTTCAGATGTAAAACGTGGGATTAATAAATAATAGAAGTAATTATGAGGGAGAACTGGAGTTGGTTTTGGTGCATAATTAGGTCAAGCTTGCCTATTCAGAAAAGCCACCTCGAGGTGCCCAACAATGTCCTCCACTGTCAAGCAGAATTTACCCTCCATCTGCATCAAATAATTTAAAACAAATTTTAATTAAATTCATTAATATCAGAAAATAAGTCATATATATTAATAAGAAAATTAAACTGGGACATATACCGCAGCAAGAATGGTTACTTCAAGAGTATAACTACCAAATGGCATGGCTCTGATGTCTTGAACATTGAGGTACAGTTTTTCCATTTCATACTGAATTCTTGATAGTAATCCCTCGTGTTTCTTGTAGAGAATTTTGATCAGTACATTGTTGTTTGCCTTGATTTCTGCTGGGGCTGATTCTCTTCTGTTGCCATTAGTTCTCTCTTTAGAAGGAGTATCATCATTAATTGTTGCAGAATAATAAGCACCAGATTTAGCGATTGAGTTTTTGTTTTCAGCTTCGTCTTCAAGGATTCTAACACGTTCTTGAAGCTCTTGCACGTACTCGACTGTGTCTCCAAGTAGAGAAGCGTTGTCCAACTGAAACAAAATTAAGTTCAAAAATATCAATGTTTATTTCCTTTCTCTTTCCACTCTACAAAAGGTCGGTATCTACGAATGAAAAACTTACGTTAGGCTTGAGTATGGCAGTATTTAATTGACAAGGTATTATATTTGTGCATTAGTGTGGAAATGAAAAATAAAACTCACTGTCTGCAAAGTATACAAATTCAGTAACGTCCTTAATTTATGTTTATTGCGTGTGCATAAATCTTAAACAAAACATTCCCAAAAAAATATAAAACAAAACCCTAATGCTAAAATCACGTAAATTTTCTTGGAAGAAAATGGTACCTTTTTGAGACCTGGCACAACTTTTGAAACAGCTATGAAAAGTTGGCTTAGCTTCTCTCGTCGTCTCCTCTCAGAAATAACATGATCCTGAGCCTGCAAAGGGCTCCTAATCATGGCGCAAACTCTCTTGGAACCCATCTCATGTGCTTTATCGTATAATTTGTTCTTAACATAAGTTTGTTCCATTGTCAAAGATGAAAAATTGAAAATTTTTGAGGATATGGAAGAATCTCTTCCCAATATCCTATGCAATTTCTCATCAGTTAGCTTTGAATTTTCAAAAGAAATTAGTTGGCAGGAGGAAGAAATAGAAGAAGAAGAAGCCTTGGTGCTTATTTCTTGAAGTTGGGGGCAATTAATGTAAGAACTCCAACTGGTATTACAACTCATCAATTTAGCATCACTTTTTTTGTTGGCCTGCTGGAAATTTAAAGCATCGATTGGGTTGCACTGTAAAATATCAGATGAAAAGATCTCAACAAGAATAGGCTCAAGATCAGAAAATTCATCTAGATTAAATGCTTCTCCTTTTGAGTTGACCAAGAACCGATCAATTTCCATGTCCTGAACTCGAAAATAATTAAGAGGGCCAAAAAAAAAAAAAAAAAAACCAAAAACAAAAAAAAGTTTGGGACTGACTACTTAAATTTCAAGCATGCGGAGTTAAAAGTTGTATATGAACAATTTGTTACGTATACAATTTCTTTTAAAAAATTAAAAACAATATTATAAAATAACAAATTTTATTAATATGGTTAAATTAAATATCAATTACCCGACAACATGCAATTTCAGTATATTTGTCTTGCAATTGGAAATGAGCATCTTGTCAATCATTCACGCACATTAATGCTTCCAAAATATCTTATTTCAATCAACTCTTGACTTCGGACAGAACCCTCTTACCCGTATTAAAAGCAAACTCCAAAGCTACAGTGCTAAATAGGCTCAAGATCAGAAAATTCATCTAGATTAAATGCTTCTCCTTTTTAGTTGACCAAGAACCGATCAATTTCCATGTCTTGAACTCGATAATAATTAAGAGGGCAAAAAAAAAAAAAAACCAAAATCAATGAAATTTCGATCAGATTCGAAAGCTTCCCTCATTTCTCCTCAATTTAAAAAATCAAGAACACAAAAATTAGTATAAATTATCAAGAGTTCGCATAGATCCCTTTTTCTTCTACACGTTCATTAAAAAGGCAGACATATCAAGGTAAATAAACAGTGTCCAAAATCAGTTGTTATTCCGAGTAAATCGATGTTTTTTTTTTCTTGTTTGAAAGTGAAATCAACTGCATTAGATCAAATCGTCCAAAAACAAAATGAATATAATGAATCCAACAAAAACATCTTGCACTAAACAAGCATGAGATGAATTTTTGTGTACAAGAAATTGTTGTAAGAAATATAAAGTTGGTCTGAAGTTGATTTGAAACTCACCTGATCTGAAGATAGATTTTTCGTACAATTCTTTAGCAGAAGATTTGTAGAATGAAAAATGTAATTTTCCCTAGATTCTTTAGGGGCGGAAGCTTTATAGAACTCAAACCCTAAAACCAGATTGGAATTTTTTCATCTGCTGATTAAAATGGTCGGAAGATGGATTCTAGAAACTGCTACAGTGTATACGAGATGACTTCAAATATTCATCATGCTCATGTGTGAATGTTTTTTCCCTTGTCTCATTCGTTTACTATTCAAATGGAGGTGACTGGTGATATGTCTAGGAAAAAGTCAAATGGCCAGGCCACATGGGCCCTGACCGCCATGTGGCGCCCTTGGATGGCCAAGGCCCATGTTGCCTTGGTCAAGCAGCAGGGTCCGATATGTCCATGCATAGATGTGGGGATTTAATATTAAACATAGTAATTTTTTATTTGGTTTAATTCTCTTTGCAATTAGACCGTGCTCATCCCTAATCATTTGAAGACCTTAAATTTCATTTCATTTGCAAGATGCAAACTAATGCATGAGCATACTTGATACGGGATTGATCGACGAATTCGACTTAAAGTAAATTTTCGAGATTGATTCTGAATGATATAAGAATGATTGCATTAGTTTTGTGAACTATAATTTTTGAGTCAAATAATGACACTACCCAATGTTACGCCTCTTATGAAGAAGCTCCCGAACATAACGTCATCATCGTGATAGCCAGCTAAGTAAAACAAGAAGGCTCGCACTCCACGTCACCCCTACACCACCACGATTGTCACTCCTACTGAAGTACTGAGATGAAGTGGTTTGTATCTATGGCTTCCTCTCAACCAAGGCATCGAAGTGATATGAACCGAGGTAATGTGCGCCGAAGTGGTATGAAGGAAACGACACATGCTGCGGAAATACATGACCCTATGATAAAGGAGGCCACATTACCTCGTCTCTTCCAACCAGGAGATTTTTTGTACAAAGATCTATCTAAAATAAAATATTTACACAATTGATTGATGTGTTCTTTGCACAGCAGATGCCAAAGAATCAAGTCATGAATCTATTCGCCAGGGACATTAAATGCCCACTAGAGGTGGCAATTGGCTAAGCCGACCTTATTCTCGCTACGATTTGGAATGAGCTGTTGTGACCGGCTCGAACCTCAAGGGCCAAGCTTGAGCTCGCTCGAAGGCGGAGCTGAGCTTGGTGCGCGAGCTCCCGATTAAATGTTTTTTTAAAGATAAACTTCATCCTTTATTCGGGTATGGGACTGACTACTTAAATTTCAAGCATGCGGAGTTAAAAGTTGTATATGAACAATTTGTTACGTATACAATTTCTTTTAAAAAATTTAAAACAATATTATAAAATAACAAATTTTATTAATATGGTTAAATTAAATATCAATTACCCGACAACATGCAATTTCAGTATATTTGTCTTGCAATTGGAAATGAGCATCTTGTCAATCATTCACGCACATTAATGCTTCCAAAATATCTTATTTCAATCAACTCTTGACTTCGGACAGNAATATCAATTACCCGACAACAAGCAATTTCAGTATATTTGTCTTGCAATTGGAAATGAGCATCTTGTCAATCATTCACGCACATTAATGATTTCAAAATATCTTATTTCAATCAACTCTTGACTTCGGACAGAACCCTCTTACCCGTATTAAAAGCAAACTCCAAAGCTACAGTGCTAATTGGAGGTGTTAATAGGTCTTTTCAATCACATAAACCATTGACCATCGTCAGTCGTACTTTTCGCCAGAAGCTTTTGAAATCTGATCAATTACGTATTTAGAACAAGATAAATCGTATAGGGGTCCGTTATGCATGTCAGAAGAAATAACACAGGCAAGTCTTTCTAATATTTTTTAAATCCATATAAAATTTAAATTTTACTAAAATTGGGGTCATTTTTGTATTTATTAAAAGCCCTCACTATGATATAAAGATGTTCAAGCGTCACACAACTAGTGAGATAGTACACTACAGATACAATATTTGTAAAGTCATAAAAATTTGTTAAAAAAAATTTAAATTGTAAAAGCTAACAGCCAACTAGATTCATTCAAAATAGTGTCATCATCGTTTCTAATATTCTTACTATTATAAATTTTAGTTATTAAATATTCAAATCCTTCACATGATTTTAATAATAAGTTGAGTTCTTTTATGTCTACGTTACTGACAAATATTTTCATACTCGTCACCTAATATTCAGTATAAAATTTCTCGAAAACTTATTTTCTACGAGGTAAAATCGTAATATATATATATATTAGTACATTCCTAATTATTTGAATTTCATTTCTGATATGTTTCAAACCATCTTGTACAATTAAATTAAAAATATGATACACATAATGGATATGAAATAAATGACAATTGAAATCGGACTGTAGTATCTTACATAATTTATCGATAACTGGTTTATTAACACTAGCGTTATTAAATGTAAAAGAACGAATTTTATTCTCGTAATGATATCTTTTAATAATGCTCATAATATTATTAAATATATTGTTAGCATTGTAAGGGAACATAATTATTTTAAAAGTAATTTTTTTATGCATACATCAAAGTGGGTCTATGTTATGTGCAGTTCCAGTTCTATAACCTCTTTTATTAATCACTTACCATAAATTCGAAGTTAAACATATAACAACACTATATTTTTGCAAATCAATAATCAATTGTTTCTTTGTATTAAGGAAATATTTTATTATATCGGAACGAATAGTGTTTCTACATACTTCAAAGTACCTCGGTTGAAGATATACTTTAACGTAGGAGATGACATGTTGGTCGTCCACAATTGGTAGATGCAACTCAACACTAGCAACAATTTTACCATTCCCGTTCGAGCTTTCTCTTCCGAACGCATCCACTTGCAAAGTACCGTAGAAGCAGAACCAGCGGTTGGACTACCAAATTGAAGTTAGGTTTCACAGGCACCAAGAAGCCCATGTTTGGCCACACTTGCTTTGTGGCAACGGTTGAGGTGGGTGGTACAAATGCCCTTTTGCCATGCCAATCGTGTTTGACAGTAGTTACATATCCGTCTACCTTATGACCCGTTGGAATCAATTTAAAGTGATCTCTACATTTTTTTATTTTTCCTCTTTTGCTTCCTTCTTGCATCGGGCATATCTAATATTCTATTTCAGAAACATTAACAGCATCCAAATCAATTGGATTACTACGTCCATGAGAATCTAAATCTAGTATATTTTTGAGAATAGTACGTCATTGAGACCGGCAAATTCATTGTTAAAATTGACTTTGTGGTGTCACAAATGATTCACCACCGATACTGATCAAGCCCTCAACAAATGATTGTGGATCCATTTGTTCTGAATTGATAATATATGAACTTGAATAAATATGTAGGAATTGGATAACTGTAATTTGTAGGAATGTAAATTGTAATAATAACGTGTATAAAATATAGGTATAGATAATATAATATGAATTTTATAATGTGTCATATATATTTATAGTAATGTAAGTAAATATGAGTATGTGAAGAGAGTAAGATATAAGAATATAATGAATATTGAAATTGAAGGCTATGTAAAGAGTAGAATGTTGAAAAGAGTAAGAATTGTTATTTTGTGGGAAAAAAAAGTGTTAAGATGGTTGGGTATTTATAGAGGTAAAATTTAAAAAAAAAAAATTTAAAGGGCCTAATGACTACGAATAATAGTTCAGTGACCGTCAACGGTCGTTGAACTATCTACAGTGACCAAAACGATCATGTGATTTAAAAAATTGACCGTTTTGGTCACTATAGCAAGCGAGCTACAAGTTGGCTCGTGGGTGAGCACACAAGCCGCTAGCCTAAATATAATGAATATTGAAATTGAAGGCTATGTAAAGAGTAGAATGTTGAAAAGAGTAAGAATTGTTATTTTGTGGGAAAAAAAAGTGTTAAGATGGTTGGGTATTTATAGAGGTAAAATTTTAAAAAAAAATATTTAAAGGGCCTAATGACTACGAATAATAGTTCAGTGACCGTCAATGGTCGTTGAACTATCTACAGTGACCAAAACGATCATGTGATTTAAAAAATTGACCGTTTTGGTCACTATAGCAAGCGAGCTACAAGTTGGCTCGTGGGTGAGCACACAAGCCGCTAGCCTATGAGGCGAGCCGAGCGGATTCGACTCACCTAGCCAGCTTACTCGCTCGGCTCGTGCTCGGACTCGTCCTT
This sequence comes from Fraxinus cuspidata, assembly GCA_903798385.1. NCBI lineage: Eukaryota > Viridiplantae > Streptophyta > Magnoliopsida > Lamiales > Oleaceae > Fraxinus > Fraxinus cuspidata. The sequence continues at coordinate 9,296 of CAIGRP010044798.1, forward strand.
GTAGGCCACGAGTCAAGCTTTGAAAAGTGACGAGTCACTCGACCCGTTTGACACCCATAATGCTCGCCCACCTAGGGATTGATTGTTTGACAGCGAGGAGAAGACGCTTCGGCCAACAGATGAGGCCACGTGCCCCTCTATTTAACGGTCCGAAATTCACCTCTTTTTCTATATATATTCACACTTAGTTTTTAAGGATAATGCAACTTCATACATTAAACCATACACTTTACTATCTTACTCTCGTGTCTTACAATTTGTGTTCCATCCCTTTTTCTTCACCGTCAACTGACTAAAGTGTTGGAGTGATAGTGACAACCTCCTCCATCACCGGAGCATGTCATGAGTGACTAATGGTGTATTACTATCAGTATGAGAATATCTAGGTGGAGTAATTACCTGTTGGCCATGTCATCTCTATAGAAATTGAGGTCAACAATTTGGCATCGTCTATGGAAAACCACACATAACCACGATCATCCTCGTAGACAAAATTTGCCGAAAAAGTGTTTTAGCTTTCCCCTTGAAAAAGATGTTGTTCTTGAATAAAGAACAAGTAAATGCTCTAAGTTCAAAGTGTTCTGTTGATTTGGGTAGATATTTCTTGAAAAAGTAAGTCTTTTAGGTCAAAATTTGCTAAAAAAAAATGACTCTTTGAAAAAAAGAGGTATCCACCATCATGAGTTCAACCGACGAAGTTGCAAATCCAAGAAGGGCAAGAGATGTCTCTGAAAAGGAGGCACCTCAAACTATTGTTATACACAATCGACCTCACATTCTCACTGCCAAGGTGGAAAGGTTGTTGCATGCCTCAGCAGAGAGGTAGCAGAAATGGCTGTCAATGTGAGAAGTATCACAACACAAAATGCAGTCGCGCAATAATTCATCGTACAAATGTATGGGCAAAGAGGTCATCAAATACCTAAAAGCATGCCCCAGTAGGCCTCTTCAATCAACAAGAAGAGAAAGAGGTACAGAGCCAAATGGTTTACTCTAGCAAGCATAGGAGAGGTGCTGCCCCGATGAAAGGGAACTGAGAGTGGATGTGTCTTCGAATTATGCCTCAGGTTGACCTGCCAATGACCTGCTCTTTGGAGACGACAAATTTCCTCTAGATTATGAGCGAGAGCAAAGACCTCAAAGGTCCGCCAACGTCTTTGATTGAATCAATTCGGATAAACCTAGAAATAGGCCTCAACGAACACAACCCATTGTCAAACCTCATGAATAGATACAAAAGCATCATAATGAAAATATGCAAGTGAGAAGGATGGTCAAGGCTACAAGAGATAAATCAGAACCTTTCCAGCTACCTCAGTACCAAGCTGATGTAAGGGATTTTGAAGGGCCTTGCAGGTCTTATGAATTTGATGATGATAACATTCCCTTCTCCCAAGATCTTCGAAGTGAGCATATACTAACTTACTTCGTTTTCCCAAAGATTCATTTGTATAGGGACAAAGGTGATCTAGTTAAGCACCTCAACAACTACAAAACTCATATGGGTCTGATGGGTGCTTCCCAGCTCTGAAATACAGGGCTTTCATCTAACACTTAGCGGAGTGGTCGAGGTCTAGTACAGTAGGAATCTAGCTGAGAGCATCAGAAGTTGGCTGACCTTAAAAAGGTTTTCCCAAATTAATACTTAGCCAATAAGGATGGAAAAGCTCCTATCCAGCGTCTACAAGACATGGGCAAGCTACTGGTGATACATCGAAAAGCTATTTAGCTCGCTTCATTGATGAGATTACCTCTTATGAGAAGGTTACTGATAGTAAAGCACTTTCAGCCATTTAAAGAAAGCCTCAACATAAATACCATGTTTTGGAGGGATGTTCGAAATAAGAACCTTACCACCTATGATGAACGGGTGAAAATGATGAGAATTAATATCATCAACGAGGAGATGATTGGTCACCATAAGAGGGCAGCCCAAGAGCTCCTACCTTCTCAAAGGTAAATGGGAAGAGGTCCCACCACTTACTTCGCAAACCCCAATGGATTCGAGCAGGACATACATTCGCTCCCACAGTGGCTAAGCCTTCAACACTGCCACTCTGAATGTGACACCTACCTTAGCGCATGAAGAGATCGGACAAAGTAACCATGCATACAAGAGCTACTTCTAGAAGACCCTCCCAACAAAGAAAGGGAGGAAGAGGCATTAGTTCTAGAAATAGGCCTTATATCGAAGTGATGCCTTGTTGTACTTTCCATAGATTCCATGTCCACTATACCAGTGAGTGCAGAGATGCACAGCAGGCTGCAGAGCAAAATATTCGTCGTGAACCTAGGAAATAAAATTGTTTCCCACAAGGAACTCTGTCCCCATCTAGCCTAGACAAGATGAGGGGGATGATTTCCTAGAAATCATTTTCCTCGCCATAGGAGAGATGAGGATAGAATGAGGCCCAGAAATGGACAGAGACAGATGAAGGACCCAAGCCAATACAAATAACGCACCTATTCGAATAATGGACACGAATATTAGAGGTTTACATGTTAGAGGTGAGTCTTGGAATGCACAAAAAAATTATGTTAAAGAGGCCAAGGATCCCCCTATGACTAGCTACATTGTCAACAACTACTGCGGGGGTCTGGGAATTTGCCACCCATAACCTTCATTCAGGAAGATCACGACAACGGTGATGAGCCAATTTCCCTAGCCCTCCTCATGATGTCCCGAGCTCGAGTGTTCTTTCTTCTACCTCTGAATTTACATTCACCGAATGTTCTTCCTTCTACCTCCTTCAATAAACTTACCGGGTTACTACACCAAGTGCTTGCTCAACAAAACGCACTCAATGCTCAACAAAATGCACTCAATGCTCGTCTTGACTCGCTTTTTCCTCCGTCTCCTCCTCTGGAGCACTAGTTGTTATTAGTATTTTTATGTATTACAGAGCTATTTTTATGGTCCTTATACTTGGCTATGCTTTTGAAATTTCATCACTTATGTTTTGATATATATTTTGCCATGAATGTGATATTTACTCTCTTGTTTTTACATATATTTGGTACTGTATGTTTAATTGAGGGGGAATATTATTGTTTCCTATGATTTTTTAAAGTTTTGATCATATATGCCCCACTCCTACTCTCCTATATGCTATCTTTTTGCTTATGTCAAATGGGGGGAAATGAATGAGATGATATGCTATGCTTTAAATGATAATGAGTGAGATGATAGATGATGATATACTTTGAATCATCAAATGATATACTTTGAATCATCTATATACTTTGAATGAATAATTATTGGTTTGTAAAAGATAGAAGAATATATGGACACATGTTAACTTTGAGATTTTTATTCCTTATCAATTGTTAATATTACTTTGCAAATCATCTTGTTTGTTATAATAAAAAGGGATAAATTGTTGACATATGGTTGACTTTAACATTAAAATTTTAATCATAAAAAATAAGTTAATCTTGTTTTCTAATAATTTAATTTAAATGATTATAATGTTCAAAGCATTCAATGATAAATCGATCGTCACCAAAAGTTCATAATCAAGACTATCATATTACAAATCTGACTCAGATCAAGATCAAATTCAAGCCTTGAAGTCAAATCTTTTAAGACAAAAGCTTAAAAGTCGAACTTCAAGGAAATATCATAGACTAGATTTATTTTTTTTGTTCCAAGTGTAAATGTACTAATATTTTAATCTTTAGCAATGAATGATTAAAGCTCTAAAACTATATTATGCACTAAAAGCTATTTTGATTATCACATGTATAAAATATTTTGTTCAAATGTAAGATTGATATTTATACTTGGATCGTAATTTTAAAAATATTACTTACCTTGAAAAACAAGTTAATTTTTTTTTTCTCAAGTCTACATTTTTTCAAAATAATCAAGTCGAATCAAACGAGACCAAAACGAGGAAGTTGGGTAGAAGATGGACACTCGGCCAGACAAGGTGGACGTCTGAACCTTCATCCATACTCCTGGAAAGTTTTGCTCTTTGTCTCTTATAAATAGATTTTCTTTTTGTATTCATTGCAAGGGTCTTTAAGTGCATTATATATATGAGCAAAATTATCTGAGCTTACATTTTCATGTGCTTATTCACATTGAAAAACTTTGATTGATATCAAGTTTTGAAACCATCATATTTATCATAGTTTTTTCATCTAATACTTTAGATATTATTTATTGCTATCCACGACGATAGTCATACTAGATATTGCCGCGTGTGTAGGTGTAACCCAGCTTTTCTTTTTTCTTCCATTTCCTATTTTGATGATGATTAGCCCTTGTTTGGACTCCATAAAATACTTTTTGGGAAAAAAATATTTTTTAATAGTAATATTTTGAGAATGTGTTTTTTTAAGAAAAAGAAATTTTTGGATATTTGTGTAATATTTTTTTATTGAAATATGTGGGGTCAGATGAAACCCACCAAACACGGGCTTAATTGATGACAATTTTCTGTCCCAAAAAAGTAAAAAGTTCATGAAAAAGTTGCTGTACCTAGTCTCAGAAGATTGGGAATTTTAATCTTTTACTTTTGAATAGGAATGGGTAATGGGTGGGTTTGGTCAAAATCCGATCGGATCCGACTTTATTAGTTTGGACTTTTTTGAAATTGAACTGAAGCTTTCCATTAGTTTAGTTAATTTCATTACTAAAATAATATGGACTTCCAAATCAACCTTTAATTGCCTATAATAAAATTAGACGTAATGATATTTCCGACTTTAATAAGATATTAAAGTTGAATAGAAATAATATTTCTCGAACAACTCAATCAATTAAAATTAAATATATCACAATTTCTAAACCTCTATCTAAGAATTGATTTATAATTACAAATTTCGCAATAGAAATTATAACTTTGTATCCCAATAATCATTATCTTGCAAATTAAAATTATATTAATACAATAAAATCATATCAAAATTTCCATCTAGCTTGAAAAGTAAAAATAAAATATTACACTCATCCAAAAATTAAATATTATAGTAATTCAAACTCAGTTAATAAAAAAAATAAAATAATACAGTCACTCAAAATATAAACTCTTAGAAACTAATAATAAGGTAGCATATTACAATCTCCAAGTGTCGCCTAAGCTTTAAGCAGTATTCTTACAAAAAAAAAAAGTATTTAGAAAAAAAAAGATTAATAGTTGAAAAATTAGAGAATACATAAACACTTTGATTTAGCCTCAATTTGATTTCTCTGATTCCATAAGCTCTAAAAAATTATGATTGAGTTAACAAGAAATTAGATAAAAATACATATATTTAACATGATTCATGGAGTAACTAACTAGCTATATTACATTCATCCAATTTTTTATATTCCCTCTATATCATGTATATATAATCTTTCCATGCTTGGAGACACTTTAAGCCAATTTTAGATACACGCCAAATAGTGACGGATCCAGGAATGTTGGTGGGTTAGGACGACCATTGACCGTCAAAAGCCGCAATGGCTAACAACTTGTGTACTCGACTAGAAGCGCTAGCGGGACTAGATGCACCATTAGAAGAACTAGGTTAAGACTTTCGTTTCACTTGAAAAAATCGTTCCATAATTTGTATAAAAACAAAACGTAAATCACATATTAAACGAAAATAAAACTTAATTTTAAGCTATCACTAATTTTCAATTTCCAATTCTCAATATCAACAAGGCAATAATTACACAAAGCATTATTACAATTTGAATAAATCACAAATTATCCTTTATCATAAATCACATATTACAATTTTCATAAATCATCATTCCTCACAATTCACAAGACTAAATCACCAATCAAATGATCTATGTATAAAATACCAGTTCAAGTTCTAAAATAAAATGGCATAAAAATGGACTAGAAAAATAAAAACAAAAAATAAAAAGAGAAGAGAAGAGAAGAGAGGGCTCACAATATTCATAAATAAAATGGAAATTTTGGAATTTAGTTTTTAATTTGTTAGGTCCAATATTGCAATTGGCATGTTTGTGAACAGAAAGGTCTTAATTGAACACTTGTAAAAAGTTAGGGTCTTGGATGCAATTTTGTATAAATGAGTTAGGTTAGGGTTACATGTTGAAAACAAGGAAAACGCAGCACCTGAATTTCGCTAGCTGCTCGCCTGACTCACTCTCGAGCGCAAGAAACAGAAGAGTCGTCGTCGCCTGTCTTTCGTCTCGCTGTAGCATGAGCGACAACACCTTAGCTCGAGGGAAAGTCTCCCTCACTCGAGCGACATATTTATGCAGCCAGACCCAATTCGTGATTTTGAAAAGTTTTACACGGACCATAACACCTAAATGTCCTCAACTATAAATACAGATGCCTTGAATGAATTTCATAAGGTTTGTTTCATTCTGCTTTCATTGCATAACACATCCACATCATAATTCGAGAGATCCAGGAGCATAATTCTTTGATGAAAACAAACATATTATTCTCGTGATCCGGTAACGTGGTTTTGGAAAACATCAGAGGTTCTAATCCAAAATGCCTGACTTCCTTAACACTTTGAGGAAGGGATTCAAGCGCAGGAAGAAGAATAGAAATAGGTGATTCTTGAGTATCAACTTGGAAGAGACGTGTGTAGAAGATCGTGAGATTGTGACAACATATCTTGGTAGAAGATTGTGACTCTGTAAGTACAGCAAATCATGGAAGCTGCGGGAGATAGATCAGGAGGTCTAGTGGGGTTGGCTGGACAGTATCTACGGTAGCAGATTGTAATGCTAGAATGAGCAGCAAATCTTGGAGTTGCAGTGTTTACAACAGCTAGTGGAACTAGTTTGGAATTGAACTGTAACCCACATTGTCTATGGTGGAGGTAATTGGGTGGGTTCCAGAGTTTTTACCCAGTTGGGTTTCTTCGTCATCAAACTTTGTGTTATTTATTGTTTTCCAAATATTACAACTGCGGTAATTCAACTTATGGAAATTGAATTGTATGTTTAACCATCTTGAAACTAATTAAAAGTGACTTGTTTCTTTAATTAGCTTAATTTCACACGTAAGGTCGAACTAACTTATAATGTAGATCAATCTAACGGCATCTAACGAAATAACAAGTGGTATCATAGCTTAATTTCCTGTCCTTACTGTCTAGATAAGCACTTCGTTGACAGTCCCATCCTATTTTGATGGTAGTAATTATGCTTATTGGAAAGTAAGGTTGAGAGCATTTTTAAAATCCATGGATGAATGGATATGGCTTAGTGTTGTTAAAGGTTGGAGTCCCCCTAGTACCAAAGTAGATAATATCGTCACTCCCATCCCTATAGAAAACTGGTCTAAGGCTAACTTAGATGAATGTAACTGGAGTAGTAAAGCCTTACATGCCCTGTTCATGACTGTTTCCCTCGAGGAGTTTAGGTAAGAGTCCACGTGTGAGGTTGCAAAAGAAGTTTGGGATATCTTAAAAATCACTCATGAGAAAACTCGGGCAGTTAAAAACTCTAAGTTGCAAATGCTGACAACTAGGTTTGAGGAGATTAGAATGAGAGAAGATGAGACGTTTAATGCCTTCTACACGCGCCTAAACGATACAGTGAACTCTAGCTTTAACCTATGAGAGAAAGTCCCCAAGCCTAAGATAGTGCGTAAAATTCTTAGATCCTTACCCAAGCGTTTCAGGCCTAAAATCACGGCGATTAAAGAAAGTAAGGACATAGATCCCATTAAGGTAGAGGAGTTAGTTGTATCCTATCAGACGTATGAGGTGACCTTAGATAAACATGTTAAAGATAAATCTCTGGCCTTGAAATCAGTAAGAAACACCCGAACCGAATCTTCTGATTATGATTCACCGGATGATGAGGAGTTAGCTTACCTAGCTAAAAACTTTTGAAAAATGTTTAGGAAGAAAAATAACACTCAAGAGAGATACAAAGGTGGCCCGAGTGAATCTAGGATAAAATTTAAATCTGTGAGGTGCCATAATTGTCAAGGTTTCGGCCATGTGAAGAGAGGGTGCCCTAGTTGTAGGAAAAGTGAAGAGTAGATTATGAATGCTATTCTCACTAATGATCTAGCTTGGAGATTCTAAGTGCGAGATTTCTAAGTGCGAGATCCGCTTGTCAAGATAGTGAGAATAATATAGCCTTCGTTGCTAGGGTTAAGGAAGGATATGACCAAGGGAGTGAAAGAGAAGAGGACTTAGATAGTGATGATGATTCTGATGAAGAGTCTATAAGTGAGGAAGATATCCAAGAGGCTTATGATAAGATGTATGAGGAGAGTCTTAAGATTCTTACTAAAAAAAAGCCTTGAGTGCAAAGAATAAGGAACTTGAATTGGAAAATGAGAAGTTAGTAGTGCACATTAAAGAACCTACCTCGATCCCGAGTGAAGTGAAATCCATGAATGAAACTTTAGAGACTCAGGTTAAGAACCTCACCAATGAGCTTGAGAAGTCCTCTAGGAGAGTCAGCGAGTTGACCACTAAGAAAGAGACCTTAGAAATCCAGGTTAAGAACCTTCTGAGTGATATAGAATATTCTAAGTCTCAACTTCTTACATTTTCTAGTGGTTCTGAAAAATTAGATAACATTTTAGGAATGGACAGGCTAGCTGGAAATAATGGAGGTCTAGGTTTGAAAGGAAACAGTGCTAGTACTTCTAAGACCACGTTTGTACCTACCACTGTACCTAACCCCGATCTTAAAGATAAGGGATTTGTTAGACAGAGTCCTACTAGACATCGTAGGACCCCGTCGACGTAGGAACATACGTCAGCGTCCACATAACATTGGTCCTATGTTTGTCCCGATATGCTTTCACTGCGGTAAGTTAGAACACATACGCCCTAGAGTCATCAATTCCTGAATTGACAAAGAATCAAGAGCTTTAATAGGAATAGAAAGCAGGAGTTTGTTGGTTAGATTGGATTCCTTACTAATCAAGTGAGTCGTTTGACTAAGTTGGTGACACAACTGTCTGGGAATCATTCTCGTACTAGGTAAGTCTGGGTGAAAAAGTGTGATCTTAAAAACTTTGATATAGATCACGGTGCTCTTAAAGGTAAGAGCACTCATATACCTATCTGATGATGTATTTTGTGTGGACACGTGTGCTTAATTGTTATGTGTAATTGACTTTTGCATGCATCACATTTATTTATTTATTTTTTAGACTTTAGTTTCATGCGTGTGCATTTTAGTCATGTTTGCACTGACACATGCACGTTTTGTTTTGATTTGTGTGCTTGATTTTTGTTTTGTTTTGTGTGTGGCCCATTCATTTTTCGAAAAAGAAAAACACAAAAAATAAAAAACTAAAAAATTGAAAAATTGAAAAAAAAAAAAAGGGGAATGGTAACTTTATTACGGCATAATATATGACATTCTTAAACTTACATGTTGTGATCATGTATGAACATAATTGATAAGTTGTAGCATAGTTTTCATTACTTGCTTGGGTTGATATGGAGTAATTAGTATATGTGTCTTCATGTACCATTTGCACTGCATACACTATGATATTGTAAATCGGACTTAACCGCACGTGTGAGATTTGAGATGTCAGTCACTTTTTGGTAAGTTGACTTTGAACATGAATTGACCACTTTTAGTAGACCTAAGCCTAAGTATATCCCCTAATAAGCTCAATATCTCAATGTTCTTCTTCGAGGCTAGTTGATTAGAGCAATTAAGCCTGCAGGATGTCTCAAAACCTGATATATATGGTCAACTGAATTGGGTTAACCGGCCTAAAGCTCGCTACATGCGTCATCTTAGTTGCTCAATGGAGAGAGACTTGCACTTAAGATGAAAAAATGATGAGCTTGAAATATGTAAAAAATTATATATGCTCAAATTTAGAAAAAAATTGATATATTAAAAAAAAATGCATTAATTTATAGGTCCTACTGTGCTTTGTGGTTTGACTTTAATTAGTAGGAGAATACACTTATTGACAGTGATGTTTAGCATATCACTTCACACAAAATTAAGGTTTGAAGTCCTGTTTGCCTTGGATTAGTGATATTTACACACATGATTCACTTATACAATTTACTCCATTCTGATCTAAACTGAGTATGTGGGGAAATTTACTACTTGTTAATTATGCTTGTGCATGCTATCAACTGTTTTTTTGGAGTGTTGTTTATTCATGGTTAAAATTGAATTTGAAATTGTACTCTTAGTTATTTGTGACAAAAATAGGGAGATTAGAGAGAATATACACGGGGGGTGGGGGGGGGGGAGCATTGAATAAAATTGAGATTTATATTTTATGTCTAAGGGATTGTTGGGGAGAGACATAG